>JARHVA010000627.1:1037500-1182500 GCA_037957365.1 Torreya grandis | reverse complement strand
TGTGAGAAGTGAAGATAAATTTTATGGTATTATCACCAAGGGATTGCATAAGCAGATTGATTTAAGAATTAATGAGATGAGAGGCATCTCTCCTATTTGTATCCAAGGGGGAATGTTGAGAATGATGCTAATTTTGGAACTTAATTATTAGTTTTGTAATTAATTTATTTGGTGTCTTATGTTTTTAATAATTTTATTTAATTATATTATGTCTTATATTAATTGTTTGGTCAATTTTGGACATTTTATAGGAACGTATCCTCTTTGTCTCCTTCCTATCCTCCCCAATGCCCAAATCTAATCATGAGCCCCATGCCTAAACTTGAGTTGTGAAGCCCATGCCTAAACCTAAAACTGAGTCCAGACTATCCTCATCACCAAAGTGGATCCATTAAAATATCTTTTATCAAAAATAGCTCTAACAGGCTACATGGTAAAGTGGGTTATGTTATTAAGTGAATTTGACATTGAATAAATAGAGTCCCATATATATATATCTAGGGGTATGCCCTAATCCAATCATGAACCCATGCCCCAATCCTAGATAACTAGTGGGTTAGTTCAATGCCAACATATATAGGGGCCCCAATGCTAATACTAATGTCATTGACCCTGTTAGTGCCCAAATCTTCCCAATCAATTTGTACCCTTTTTATTAAGAAATGAGTATCTGAAAGTCTAATTATTATCCTCTAAAATAATTCTACAAGAAGTACCCACCCGAAATGAAAACCTTGCTCTTGCATTTATGTTGTGTAAACCCTAAAAAACTTGGTTTTAACTAATATTTAACATTTTAATGTTTTAGGTGTGTTTTGGTTGTAGGGTTTATGGTGAAATTGAGCCAGGATGGATTTAAATGTGACTAAGTATGAAAAATATTAAGTCTATATTTCCCATTATAAAAGGGATCAGGTTTTGGGACTCCATGAGGGAATACAACATCACAATATAATCTTTTCTTGTAAATTGTAAAGTGCATGTCAAATACCCATGGAAGTCAAAGGGCTCATTTTAAAAAGCAAGAGAGGAAAGGAGTGGAAGGGTAACATAACATTGAATTTACAACTTTAAACTTGTAATTTTCAAATTACAACTAGAACCCCAAAGCCCACAAACATGTAAAGTGTAGAAATATTTTCAAAAGCCCATGTAAATGTTCTAAAAGTCCACGTGGGGGATTGTAAAGGGAAATTCAATGAAGGATTTAAATACAAATCAAATGTGGAGGTAAAATTCTCATAATGGCAGATATTTTGATGGAGATTACAACATTCATTTACAATTGCAAATTTCAACATGCATGCAAAAAACTGCAACCCATATATCTTGGGTGAAACACAAAGTCCACAAAGTAAAAGTAATGCAGAAGTTTCAATTAGAGATGCAATGTCATAGTGCAACTTTGAATTTTTAATTTTTAATTTTTAATTTTCAAGAGAAGTTCTAAAACCCACAAATAACAAAAAATAAAAGTACAAATTAAGGTTAAATTTTTTGCTAGGGTCCATAAAATGTGTCATTGAAGGAAAGACGTGGAGATTTCAAGTCCATGTAAAAGCTTGTGTCAAAGATCATGTGTCAGCATAAAAGAGTAAAATGAAAGTTTAAAATGTCAATGCCAGTATGGAAGTCGATAGAGAATGCAATCATAAAAGTAATAATGAAATGTAAGTTTGTTTTGTAAATTACAAACTACAGTTGAATTTACCAAACCCATCAAGGATGGAATTCAAATATACACGTGAGGGTTCAAAAATATGTTGAAGGTGTGAACATACACATGGCTCCAATAGGTTAAGTGGTGACTTGAATGTAAAATAAGGAGCCAAATGTTATTTTGTTTGCTTATCTCATGCAAATGTGCAATATGCATTTAAAGGTTCAAAGCCTAGGCATAATGATTCTTCTTCAAATGCTAAGACTATTATTAGTAGAAATGGTTCTATTATAATTATGAAGAGCAAGAACTAGTGCAATAATGATTTTTGTTTTTGGGTTCTATTTTACTAACCATGTTTACGTAGAAGGGCTTTTTCATTTTAATTCTATTGTCCCAAAGGAAGAGACCTGATCATAAGGATTTGATCCTAAGTACCTTGAGAGAGGAGCAAAGGCTCTTAGAGAAATTAATAAGCCTCCCAATGCCAAAAGAGTTTTTGGGATTATGATATATCATGAGGAGATATGACATGTTGCATTAGAAGTAGATAAGGTAGAGTATCAATCATGACAAGCAAAAACTGATATTGAAAGACAACAAGCATTGTATGAAGAACAAATGAAACTTTTCCAAAAACAAGCACAAACAAAGGCATAAATGGATTGCTATGAGGATGAGTTGGTAATAAATAAAATGTAGGTAGAACATGAAGCCCAAAGACAACAAGATAGGGAACTTGTAAAGATTCAAGAGGAATTGTCAATGTAGAAAGAACAGACTAGGTGTGTACGAGAACTTTAGAATCTCACTGAGAGCTAGAGGTACATATAGGTTCAAAAATACCACCAAAAGAAAGGTCTAGATGTCAATTTAAAAATCCCATGCTACAATTTTAAAATTCTATGCCAAAATCTTATACCTAATCCATGTGGAGAATAAAGGTGAAAAGTGTAGCAAAAAGTCTTGGTTCAAAAGTAAATGTAAAAATGCAACAAGTATTTTAAGCAAAATTACAATATCACATTGCAATAATTTTAATTTCAAATTGCAAATGTGTACTCAAATCCCCATAGCCTACATCACATGCCAAAAAAATTCAAATGTGAATTCAATAGGCTCATTTTTCAAAGTAAGAGAGATAAAAAACATGTGGGAGTGTAAGATTCAAAAAGACAGTAGGAGGTTTTGAGGAAAAAGTAAGTTCAAACTCAAAAAAAGACATTTTATAAACCAAACTCCAAAGCCCACTAGGGTGTGTTGCTAAATGTCACAAACCCCACACTAAGTCTCATGTTTAATCAAATGCTAAGGTCTATGATCAAAAGGGTTATGTGTGATAACATAGCAGATAAAAATATGGCGATAAAAAATGTAGTGGTAAAAACATAGAATGACAAAAACATCATGAGGAAAAAACATAACAAGAAAAAATGTAGCAATATTGGTAATGCCACAAAAATGTCACAAAGAGCACAATTGGGACATTTTAGTGATTATCACATTATTTATTTGTTGTCTAGTTCATTTTGGTGATAGTAGTTAACATTTCATAGTGGAAAAATAATACACCAAATTTACAAGCAAAATAACATAGGAAAGTGTAATTTCATGAGCTTGGACCTTTAGTTGAAAGTCATGTCATCTTTGTGACATTACTAATACCATTACATTTTTTTATCACTACATTTTGTCCTTGCAATGTTTTGTCATACTACTTTTTTTATCAAGCTACGTTTTTACCACTATATTATTTATCGCTATGTTTTTGTTTGCTACTTTTTTATAGGATGTCGATCAAAATTGCTAAAAAGTCAACAACTCAAGAAAAACAAACATTATAAGAAGGAATGCAATGATGATTTTCAAATTTTAAATTGCAATTTACAAATTTCAATTGGAACCCTAAAACCCATAGAGTGTAAAGTTGCATGTGGATCTCAAAATCCTGCCAAAGACAAAAGGTGTAAAATTGCAGCTGGGTTTTGAAAACCCACCAAGGCAAAATAAGGTGAAATATGCACATAACATTATTAGGTTTGGTGGAAAAAAGGAAAAATAAGATACAAATGGATAAAGTCAAAGGCAAAAAGGTAAAATACAAAGCTAAGTGTTATATACCAATATTTGACTAATGTCAAAAGAGCTTCGTGGATGAGGATAATTACTACAAGGGTTTTGAGGCAAAAATGGGCCATTAGAAGCATATTTTGATTCAAACGACCATGGATTCCACACTGCCTCCATTATAGTTGGAGAAGTTTGATGTTATCATGACAAAACTAAAGGCATTATTTGGATTGCATAAGGAAGAGGACAACCATCATCCACAAAATTCCAATTGGGAAAATGATTGGTTGGAGAGTAAGGCAAAATGGTTGTACAAGAAGAAAAAATCATTTTTGCACTCAAAAAGAATATTTTACCTCAAGATAAACTACATCAAGATTCCAACCAACTAGATTAAAATTTTGTTATCAAACTTCATCATTACATGGAAAACCACTTACCATAATGATCACTTTGCAAAGCATGAGAGTCTCCATGCATGTTCAAAGGCATCTTGTAGATGGAACATCTTCTACAAATATTCTGGGTGAAAAATTTTTATAAGTAAAGAGGGTTTTTCATCTTTACAGAGGTTATTGGTTGGTTGGATTTTTCATTTTTTAATTTCTACTGGGTGTTCTTGTCTTTTTTGCTAAGATGATTTTATTTGTACAGTCATTAGCAAACTCTGAGAGCATTTTGTATATGTCTCCCCTATTTCAGAGCAAATCCACCATGATTTCCACCATTGTTATGAATTATAAACATTTATGTATGTAGATTTACTTTCAATTTAATGGAAAACATCTATGATTTTTGCTCTTTCTTGTCAATGAAGTGCAATGGCATATTCTTCATGCATTGTTGATTGGGTATCTAATTTTATGTCTATTAATGGTAGTCATTCTGGGCATGAATCTAGGTTATAAATTCCTTTCTGCATTATGATTTGGGAATGTTATGTTGATAGTATTTTAAGTATACCCTAGACTTATGGAGTTGACAAGAGAAGGTGCTTGAGTCTTCACTTAGAGTGTATGCTTTGGATATTTCAGGGGTCATTTGAATGTTTGCATTGTATTGGCATCAATGCATGAAAACCATTCCTAATAGTTTCCTTAATCTTGTTTCTTAGTATTTTTGCATCTTGGAATGAATGATAGCATGGCTGTTGAAGGACTTCCCTATGTTGAAATCCACCACCACTCTTTTATATATACCTAACTCATATTACCTGACCTACCTCTATAAATAATACATGATATTATAAGTTTAAAGTGTTATTTGCCCACAAATGCATAAGCATTATCATTCTAAAATGTCTTTGTATTTGGTCTTTAAAAACTAGCAGTGTAATCTTCCATTTGGCACCTAGTTGTCAAAAGTTTATTTAGAAATGAAAGTTGCAATCACATTTTCATCTATCTTTAGTATCTTGTGTCTGATTTAAAAGTATTTTCTTAGTCTGTGTGATAATTCTTCCTGAGTGGACGATGCAAGATTGGTTATACTTTGGTCAGATTTGTGTGTGCCTCCCCTGGATATTGAATTATAGTATCACTCTTCATGACCAAAATACCCCATATATCCTCTCACCTTGGTTCATGCAGAGGCATAAGTAGTAGGTAACTAACCATACCTTCTATCGGTGTCTTCCAGTCATTGTTTGTATTCAGTCCATCTAGGTGTTAAATCTTTCCCTCACCATAATAACATAATTCAAGTTTATCATCTATGTTTTCCATCTTTTCAAGGGTACAAGGCTGAATCCTAGAGGTGTACAACTAGGAACTAATACCATATTGACATTGTTTCCAAGGACAAGATACTTGGCATTTGTGTTATCATCGACTCTTGTAGAGGGCTGTTATTAGTTTAAGTTCTAAAGTTCTTTGTCTAAAGTTTTGTATTCTCATCACTAACTACAATAGAGTATAATTTTAGAATGTATCACTGTATGTTTATGATCTGTTATATTCTAGAATATTTTTTCTAGTGGTGACTCTAACATTTTATCTAGTTTTTGAAAGATCAGTGCCCATTTTAATTAATTCAATTTTGAGTTTTCTCTTGTTTGTATAGCTAGAAGGACTAATATCCTCCTTTAAAGGTGACTTATCAAAGCATATTATCTTTGAATTAAGTTTTCACCATAAAATAAAGAGGCAAATTTGGACACTGATTGAAGGATAAAGTTTTGCAACAAAGGAGTGTCTAGATCATCACAATTCTAGTACACCTAAACTCATTTTTGTTGAACTTCCTTTGGTTGAATATTATGATAGTTATCCTAATAAATTATAGCCTTTTAGTCTTTTTTATTACCCAATACCTTCTCAACAAGCTGAATTTCCTCTTAGGTTTTATCCCCCAAGTCCACCTCACTCACCCCATCAAATCCCTTTATCATCTAATCTTGAGCCCACCATAGAACCGATTATGAGGCATAAAGATTAGGATGAAAATAAACATCCTACATTAAGGATTCCCAAATTTAGAACTATTAATTTTTATGAAATATAGGGTTACCCTAATGAAGTTCCAAATGAGGTAAGGAATTGACTCCTTAAGTTTCAAAGGAAAAATGCAATGATCGAATAGCAACATTTAAGGGATTTTCACATTATAATTGAAGATTATGAGGTTGAGCATGAGGATGTTTGTATTAATCTCTTTGTGTACATGCTATAATAAGATGCACATGAGTGGTTGAATTCTCTTCCCTGTGGATGCATAGATTTATGATAATAAATGAAGAATGATTTCAAAATACAGTATGGTGATAGAGTTGATCCTAGGTTCCTTATTAAAAAATTTGAAAACATAAATAAAAACCCAAATGAATGTGTGAAAGAATTAAATACAAGGTTTAATAAGACCATGATGAGGTTGCCTGATAAAATCAGGCCAAGTAACACTACTTTTTTGATTAAATACTATTATGCATTTAATAAGAAGGCAACATACTACTTGAGAGATAAAGCTCCCAAAAATTTGAGGTTGGCATTAAACATGGCCATCCAAATTGAAAATAACATAAAGGCTATTGGGAAGCCTCTAAACAAAAGGGATGATGTAAATATGATCAATGTTGAGAAGTCTTAGTCCAATACGACTACCAATATTGAAGAGACTATGAAGACCTTGGCAACTACTATCAAGGAGATGTCATACAAGTTGGATAGAGTTGAGAAGGGTATCACTCATGGATCTTGAAGTCAGAAGAGAGATCAAAATCAGAATCAAGCACAAGGGAGACCCTCTTTCCATAATCAAGATAATGATAAAGGGAATAGGCTTGCCTGAGATGATAGAAATGATAGAAACCATAATAGAGGAGTTAGGAAGGAGGTTCCTGATCCATTTAACGCCAATGTTAATGTTGTAGACTATGATCTTGACATTGATTAGTGTGATAAATGCTTCTTCCCCTATCTTCCTTATGATACTATTAAAATAATGGATGAAGATGTAGAGGAAAATGAGTCTACATATAATAATGATGAGATTATGATATTTTATTGTCAAATCTCCTGAATTAAAATGTCTACCTCCATAGAATTACTGAGTGTTACTACTGTTGATCAATTTTAGAGTGTAGTTAAAAAATTGTGTCCCAACTTTTGAATTTGTTTGTGATGTAAATATGACACAAGCGTATGAGTTACGCAATCATGGCTTTGAGTTTTTAAGGTCTATGATGACTCAAAATTATGATGGGGGAAATCCTTCAATTGAGGATAGGTAGCTATTAATTAATGCAATAGTTTCCCAAGAGAAAGAATATAGTCTGAGAATTAAATAATAAGGTGCTTATGCTTAATAGACCACCCATATAGACCCAAGGGCAAGGGATAAACATAAAGAAGTTAAGAAAAAAAAAGAGGTCCTTAACTTTTCCAAACTAGCACCTGATTCCCATCAAATAAAGAACTACTCCAACCAAGAATAGAGAACCTTTGTTATCTAGTATTCTTAAGGGTACAAATGATGTAATAAAAAATACACCATTGAAAAATTATGTTATAAATGCTAATTCATCCTATCATATTCCACCTCTAAATTTAAATGATTGTATTCCTATTGAAGGTGTTGATATCCTTCCTCTGAATACTCCCCTTCCTCAATAAAATGTGTGTGATATGGCCCAAGTATTGAGTTAATTAAAAATCACTGTCCCAATTATTGAATTGTTACAAATACCAAAACATAGGAGGGCATTTGAATATTTGGAGTTTAATGAGAATACAAATACCAATGAGATTAATTCACCCCAAATACTCCTAGATGATGATGAAGAGTCACATGAGGTTATTGACCCAGTCCCAAATGTTTATTTGGGAACTGCATTAATAGAGAGTCAACTGGACATTGACCCCTTTTACACAACCTTGTTGATTAATGGTTTGATTGTTCATAATTATATGTTTGATTCTGGAGCCTCTTGTAATGTGATGTATTAGGTGTCCTTAATGAGCTTGGAGTAAAAATAACATCTACCTTTGGAAAACACTATGCCATGGACTTAAGAGAGGTACTATTTGTTGGATAAGTTAAAGGATTGGTAGTGTAATTGATGTATTGGATGTGGTGGTTGTGGATTGTCTACCCAAGTGGGGGATCCTATTATCAATAAAATGGGATGTCAACATGAGTGGTAGTATTTAGATGGACCTTTCTTATGCCACCATTCCATTGAAGGGTAAGATGGTGAAACTTCATAGAGAGCCTAAGATGTTACATGTACTCGAGGATCCAAAACATGCTCTAAATGAGGTTTTATACACTGATGTGGAATTAGGTAAATTTATTGGGAACATAAACTATGTTGATAATCTATTATTATTGATGTTGGATATGAAAAATAAAGTGATGGAGTTTGGAGAATGTGTTTTGAGGGGGATTGCTCCAATCTTGGAAATGGAAATGGAGTTATATTTTATGCCCCCAATGAAAAATATTTTAATTTTTATTTTAAGTTGTCCTTTAAGTGCACAAAAAATATTGTAGAATATGAGACACTCTTACTTGGTTTGAGGATTTATCAAGAACATGGAATTATAAGTATGGTTATAAAGGGTGATCTGATTTAGTAGTTATGTAGGTCCAAAATGCTTATGCCACCAAAAATTAAAAGATTGAAACAATATAGAAATGCTATATGGGATTTGATGGAATTCTTTGACGTTTTCAATATTTGTTATCATGATATAAGTTTCAATGAATGAGTTGATAGACTTGCAGGGTTGGGTGCTTAGTTTGAAAATAAGAATATGAATCCTCACTATCATTATTAGGTGGAAGTGTTTGTTAGACCTTCAGTTCCAAACAACATTCATCATTGAATTTTTTTTGATGATGATGATCAAATCAAAAGGTTTTTGAATTATGAAGCAAAATTTCAAGATCAAATCACAAACCTAGAATCCATGGTCCAAATTTGTGATGGAAAGGAAAGCTTTTTTGGGTAAGACATCATTCAGTTAAAGACAAATACTATCCCAAGAAGATTGGTGAGTTTAAAGGAATCTTTTGATGTAGCAGACATAATTAAAACTAGAGGTCTCTTTATCTCAAAAGACGTGGTTGAATGCAACTTAGGCTCTAAATAAAATCGAAGAAAGGTCTAGCTTGGTACTCATTTGAGTGCAGAAGATAAGCAAACCTACATGAAAATGTTAAATAAGTATCAAGATTGCTTGGCTTGGTCTTATTCTAAATTGAAAGCATATAGAGAGGTTTTTTTTTAACACTTCATCCCATTATATCCTGACACCAAACATTTTAGGCAAAATTAGAGACCTATTAACCACATATTAGCCACCAAGATGCAGGAAGAGTTAAATAAATTAAGGGATGGTGGGATTATTCAACCCATTAGGTATTCATCATGGGTGGCAAACTTAGTCCATGTAATAAAGAAGAATGGTGATAAATACTTGTACATGGATTTTAGAAATTTGAATAAGTTTTCTCTAAAGGATAATTACCCCTTACCTAATATGGATAACCAATTGCAGGGTATTATAGGATCAGATATGTTGTCCACATTGGATGGTTTCTCAGGGTATAACTAAGTTGTTGTAAAATAATCTGAGAGACCCAAGACTATATTTACAATGTCGTGGGACACTTATGTCTATATGAGAATGCCTTTTGGGTTAATGAATGCCGATGAATTTTTGTAAAGAACAATGGATGCCACTTTTGTAGGGATAGTTAACAAGTTTATTTCTATGTATTAGGATGACGTTATAGTGTAATCCAAAAATAAGAAAGAGAATTTGGAGCATCTAGAGAAATAGTTCCTTAGATGTAGGGAATTGGGTATTTCCCTTAATCCAAATAAATGTCACTTCAGAGTATAAAATGCCAAGTTGTTGGGACACATATTGTCTAGGGATGGTGTCATGATTGATCCAGATAGAGTGGAAGCCATTGAAAAAGTGCCTATCCCACAATCAAAGAAGGGAATGTAGTCCTTCTTTGGATAAATCAACTTTGTAAGAAGGTTTGTGTCTAATTTTGTAGAGATCACTCTGCCTATTACTTCTATGTTAAAGAAATACCAAACCATCAAGTGGGAGGAGAAGGTCATACGAGCTTTCAATGACATCAAAGGAGCCTTGAAGTCTACCCTTGTATTGTCTAGTCTTGATTACACTAGAGAGTTCCAAATATTCTCTTTTGCATCATAAAGTACTATAACTACTATTCTCTTATAAAAGAATGATGCTGGTCATGAACAACCCATAAATTTCTTTAGTAGAGCTATGCAAGGATTTGAACTAAACTATACTATCATGGAAAATTAGGATTTTTCTCTCTTTAAATCTATTAAAACATTTAGACCTTATATTTTGAGTTTAAAGATTATTACTTATGTCCCGTATACAATGGTGAAAGACATCTTAACTCAGCTTGAAGTATCAAGCAAGAGGTACCGATGGGTCAAAATATTATAAGAGTATGATATTGAGATCTAGACCACCAAGTTAGTGAGAGGGATGGGCCTAGCCAAGGTCATGGTTGAGACCAATTTTCAAGCTATAGAGGTAAACACAATTGTTTTCAGTATTGATGATTCTTTGAGTCAAGTTAGCTTGTCTCCGTGGTATAGGGACATTGTTTACTACTTGAAAAGTTTGAATTTTCCCCCTGACTTGGATAAGGAAAAAAGGAAAACTCTAAAACTTGTATCCCAAAAGTATATCTTGATTAAAAATGGACTGACATAGAATAATCTAGATGGGGTTCTCCTAAGGTGCCTGGTAGAAGAAGAAATTGCTGATTTATTTAAAGATTTTCATAGTGGAGTATGTGGTGGTCACTTTTTAACTAAAGTCACAACTCATAAGATTCAAAGAGATGGTTATTTATGGCCATAATTATTCAAGTATGTTGCACAAAAAGTAAGAAAATGTGAGAAATGTTATCACTTTGTTGGAAGGTTGAAAGCTTTTGGTTATCTCTCCTTGCAACCTGTATTAATCGAAGGCCTATTTAGATAATGGGGAATGGATTTTTTTGGGGAGATAATTGATTCATCAAGCACTAGGCATAGGTGGATATTTATTTCAACTTATCATTATGGTTATTTTCACCCATGGGGAGAGTTCTTCAGGCTCTCTCCAACTAAGCTACAAAATGGAAACAACCTCTAGTTGTGGGTATCCTATATTGAGGTTGAGCCTCTAGAGAGGGTTGGTTCTATTAGGTTTATAAGTTAAACTAATCTCTTACTTGGAAAAGGGAGATAAATAGACAATAATTCATGAAAACATGTAAAAGGAGGTGATGCACCAATGTTCTAGACGCTTACAATTTCACAAAACACACTATGAAACACTTCCAATTCTACAAATATCACTTCACTCACTCTTTGATCAGATTTAACATAAGTATTTCAAAAAAAAGGAACTAATTATATATTAATATATCATGTGAGGGAATTTTTCCACTTCTAAACCAATAAATAAATTATCTATGGCATTTATAATGACTTGTGAAAGTTACAAAACACTTCATGTAGGTGAAAAAACTCAAACAGAGGTAAGGGAAGGCATACATTCACTTAACCACATCAATGTATTCATATAACACACTTAAATTAAACTTTTTAATGGAGGAATTTAGTCTTCTATTGCATCAAATAGGTGTTGTAGTACAAAGCTTGGCATAGCCTGGGCAAGCTAAAAACATAAGAGTCCTTTTTATCTGGGGAGAAATGGGGGATATATAGAAAAGGGGAAGAGAGAGAGAAATGAGCAAATAGAAAACAATAAATGAGTCCCAACCACCTTTTGATTTATTATCATTGATCTTGTTCATCAAATTAACCATTGACCAAATCCAAATAGCTCTCAAGCCTTCTCATTGGCTTAGAAATGCACTATAAGACAAGAACTTTGTCGAAGGTGTTGAGTCATGATCCATCAAAAGGGGAAAGTCCCCAAAGAATTTTAAACTTCATAAATGCTCAAATATATTTCTCAACCTCCTAACTTTCCATCTCCTTAATGAGCTTATAACACCATGCTTCAACTTGATATATCCTTTACGTTATTAGACAACTACCTGAACTCATTCATCTAGTGTCCCCTTTAACATTTATTTCACAATCACCATTATACCATTAATCCAAACCTTGAACATAGGTCCATTATAGATGAAAACCAATTCTTTTTATTATTTTTCATATAGTCACAATGTCAATGAAGATCCATCATAATATCTAGTCTCATGATCATGAACAAGATGTAAAACTTATGTGTAAGGAATTTTGAGAGTTTTTGATAAACTTTAATGGCATCCTTGACTTTACAAAGTTTACTCTGGTAACCTAGATCACATTTTTATCTTTCATTTATTCATTTTCTTGCTTAGGTGGTGAAATCCTTTTGATCCAATGTGTCTACCTATGTGGCATTTCCTTGGGATACTTAGTTTATTATGAAACCTAACCATTTTCAATTGGACATGTGTCCTAATCCTATACCCTCATGAAACTTGATCAAACATGCTCTGATGATCTCCTTGGGAGTCTTTTAGCTTTGACCTTCATTTTTGTCATTGATCTGCATTCCACTTTCTAGATCATGCCACTTGGTAGCCCCACATTGAGCTTTGTCTCAACTTTCAAAAATGCGATACTTAAAAATCTCACATGCTTTCTATGGAACCTAATATCAGTCTTCATCTAGTTAGACACTTACACCATATGTCATCCTCACATGCAATATGGGCTCCTTGACCTTTTGACCTTATGTGCACTATCAATTTTATTTACATGGTTAAATGCGTGTCATCAATATTCTTTCTTCTTAATCAAACATGTACCATTGATCTGGTAAGTCATTATGATCATGAAACTTATTATTGATAAATTTAATCTTAGGATCCTCAAACTTGTTAACCTCATGTTCAAGGTAGATATTTGATTGCATGATTGAATGCATACCTTAGATCTACATTTGACTTATTAACCTGGTTGATTGCCTAGATGCCATTGATCTATGCTCCAAGCTTCTAAGATCATGCCACTTACCAAACCTACATTTAAATTAAAGCTCATTAAGGATTTTTTAATCCAAATAGATATTACCTATGGCTTTAACTTGATGTCCTTTGGCATGTCTCACACTGCTAGATCATTTTTAAAGGCTTAAATCTTGAGATAGACAACTCATCAAGACATCAAATTTATAGGGGATGATCTTGGCACAAAGTATATCATTTTCATCAAATTATTCAACCTTGGTTGAATTCATAAGTGTACTTATGAATTGCATAACCAAACTGATCTATCCACTCTTGCATGATGTGCTATGATGGTTTGGTTCTAATAATCACATTGAAGAATTTTCAAAATCAACTTAATAACTCATAAGACAAATTGGCATGATATGCAAAGTTTAAAATGGTAGGGGTGACAATTTGATTTGTGAAGGAAAAATTATCAACATTTTGATGACTCAACTGGGAAGCATGCCTATTATGATTGAGAACTAGACCATTTACATGACTTTTGGACTCATAAACTATGACAAATCTGATCTATGATTGCAAGAAACCCTTTTGACCTAGAATAAGACAACTCCTTCCACCAAGACAAAGAAGGAAACACACAAAACATGGGAACTAAACTAAACAAAGCAAGTGAGAAAACAAGGCACTTATTTGGGAAAAAATAAAAACAAAATAATGTGATAGAACATCACTTGGAGGAAAACAAACAAACAAATTATTTACAAGGAACTTAGCTCTTCAATAGTAATGTTTTAGATGTATCCCATTAATTGGGATAAGAAGATCCTCACCATCCATATTTGCAAGTTGGAAGGCATTATGGGATTTGTAACTAGAAATTGTATATGGACCACTCCAAAGAGAGTTAAAATTTGTATGCCTTCCTAGTTTAGCTCTATCCTTATCCCACTTGAGGACCAAATCTCCTTCTTTGAAACTTTATGAAGAAGCTCTCTTATCAAAGGCTCTCTTCACTTATGCTTGGTGGGTTTCCATGGTTAACATGGATTGATTTTGAACCTCTTCCATCTCCATAAGCTCAACATACTTGATCTCTATTGGTTAATTCTCCAATAACTCAAGTTGATGCATTAGTTCTAAAGTAGGAAAATCGAGAGAAATAGGTAATCTTGATTCCTTACCATATACCAGCTTGTATGTAGAGTTGGCTATTGATATTTTTTAGGTGATCCTATCAACCTATAGAGATGATTTAAACTTGAGATACCATGACCTCTGATTATATTTAATATTCCTTATGATCTTCAACAGGTTTTTATTTTTGGACTCATTAAGGCCATTTCATTATGGATAGTAATTTGATGAAGTGTTGAGATATACATCATGCTGAACAACCCATTGATGGATCCTAGTCCCCACAAAGGCCATATCATTTTCAAAAATAATGGTTGAAAGAATTCTAAATCTAGTATGCAAAATTTCATAGAAATCTAGAACATTGGATTCATTTTCTTCTTTCAATGCTACTACTTCTATCAACCTAGTGAAGTAATCTTTAGTAGTTAGTATCCATTTATGTCCAAAACTTGAAGGGGGATTAATGAGACAAATAAATTCCAATCTCCATTGGATAAAGGGATGGTACACTGTAATTGGTTGGAGAGGTAAGGCTACAATATTTACTTTTATTACAAACATGGCACATTGTTTGCACTTCCTAACCCATGCATGACACTCACCAAATATGCCATGCCAATAATAGCCATCTCTCATGATCTCAAGGGCTGTGGTCCTTATGGAATAGTGCCCTCAACCAATTAAATCATAGAAATACTCAAGTAATCTCTATGTTCTGCTTGGCTCTATACATCTAAGTAACATGCCATTGATATCTTTATTGAACAAAACACCATCAATAAGAAGAAATGGAATTGATTGCAATCTGAAATATCTTCTTTTTGAAGCACTTAGATGAGATAGGTAAATACCATCTTAGAGGTATCTTAATGGGTCATGAAACCAACTAGAAGGTGAGGTATGTTCAGCTATAACCTATTCATCATTTGATACCAAAACCACGTCATTAGTTTTTTTTAAGTCTTGGGCCAGATTCTCACAAAGTTCTTTGCCTCTAACTAGCTTAGTGACCTTTATCTCCACACCATAATCCATTACATACATTATCCAACCAAATATTTTCTCATTTATGTCTTTGTTCAAGAGCAACTCCTTGATACTCAGATGGGCAACCATTAGGTGTATCTTATGGTTATCCAACAAGTATCTAACTTTATTGAGAGACCTTATAATTGAAAGTACATTCTTTTCAACAAAAGAGTACCTTATTTCATACTCTTCCAATCCTTGATTGGAGAAGGCTATTAGCTGCTCCAAGCCTCATGATTTTATTTCATAATAATGCTTGAAATGGTGTTTATGTTAGTATAAGTGTACAAAATGAAATCCTTTGTGAAATTTGGGTTTATGAGTGTAGGAACACTAGCCATGGCCTCCTTGATCTCTTCAAAACTCTTCACTCCTTCTTTTGACTAGATAAAATTCTAATTCTTCTTTAGCATGGATATAATTGGCTTAACTAAAGTGGCAAAATTTGAAATATATCTTCTTATAAAATGGATTTTACCTAAGAAGCTTTGCAAAGCCTTCTTGTGCTTGGGCAAGGAAAGTGAAAGAATTGAATCTATCCTTTTAAGATCTATAATAAAACCATGTTTTGAAATCACATGCCCATGGAGCTAACCTTGATGAATTGAGAAGACACACTTTTTGGGGTTTAGAGACATTCCAAATTTCCTACACCTTTAAAACACTTTCTTGAGGAGGACCATGTGCTCTCTTTCACTATTTGAGAACACTATGTACAAATGTCCCCCACTTAGTAGTGAAGGCTATCTTGAATTGGCCTTCTTTGACCAAAACTTGATTGTAGCCACTATATCCATCCAACAAATAAAATCTATCTAAACTTGCAACCAACTACATAATTTATTCCATAGATGGCTATGGATAATGATCTTTAATGAAATCCTTATTCAAATCATGGAAGTTAACACATAGTCTAATCTCACCATTATTATTCCATAATAGAACAAATTTTGCCACCCAAGTTGAGTGTTTTATGGAAATATAATATCTAACTCTATGAACTTATGAATCTTAGCTCTCATTAAAGGCTCAAGCATTGGATTGATAGGCCTTTGTCTTTATCTCACTAGTTTATTTTTAGCCTCTAACTCAATCGTCTGTTGAGGTAGACTTGGATCAAATACCTTGAGATCACTATATTGCTATGAAAACACATCAACAAAACTTGTACACAATTTAATGAAAGTCTCATTTTGTGAAGGAGTGCATACCTTACCCAAATTCAAGTTCTTACTAGATGCAATCTCCACATTGGCATAGTGTTCCTCTTTTGTTAACAAAGGACATTTTTCCTTTCTCAACTCATCATCACCACTGAATATGTTATCAAGTGTGACCAATCCCTTGGGCAACTTATTTATTTTTAGTTACACAATCTAATCACCATATTACTACAAGAACTTTGATTGATTTCTTGAGGAAAACTAAACCTCTTCTTGTAAATTTGATTATGATCTTCAAACACTTTCCAATTTTCATGGTTATTTGGAATAGAAGGTCTTATAGCCATCTTAATGTGTGACTAATTTTTTTCACTTTTTATGTTAGCTAGGATACTAAATTATACCCCAATAGTAGCCAACCTATCTACATGTTTGTTTTCATCTCTTGGTATTTCTTGAATATTGAAAGCCTAAAAATCCTCAAGTAAGTCCAATACCCTATGATTATATGATCTAAGAAATATATTTTTTTCATACACTAATACTTCTTACTTGGTGAACTACAAGTTCACTATCACCAAAAACTTGTAAGGTGTTGACTTTCATCTTCGTAGCCCACTGCAAACCATGTACTAATGCTTCATATTCAACAACATTATTTGAACAGCCAAAATAAAAATTAATAACATAGAAATCTATTTTCTTTTTCTAGAAAAATAAACATCATTCCAGCCCAATACTGTGCTTATTCCTTGACCCATCAATGTATAATTGCCATAGACCATCACTAGGCTCATCATCCTTCATCATGGATGGAATTGGTGTATCATTTTCATGGAGGAAAAAAATACTAAATACCTATTATTAAATTAGCTTATAAGGATCATGATCATGCAAAATAGAGGCCCAGTCATCAAAGATCAAGTGCAGAACTCCATCTAACAGTGATTCATCTTCCACTCCACTAGTTTATAACACCTCATCTGAGATGATACAGTTAGTGTTTACAACAATTGGCATATGTGGTTCCAAATGGAAACATGAAATGGGTTCAAAATGTATTTTTAACTTGGTATAGTACCTATTTTTGATCACCAAATATGTCTAATTAGCTAATAAGTATCCTCCAATATTTAAGGTGAAATCTCTTGACAAACACATGGAAAAGTAGGGAGGCAAGTCCACTACAACTATATCCTACTGGATGGTAACATTAGGAAAAGATTTTAGTGTAAAATTTATATCTTTGATGATGCCTAATATGTTTTATATTGATCTATCTAGTTGAAATACTCCTTTAATATTTGGTTCATAAACAAATCCAAGCTTATATTCAATTTACTTAGGCATAGAAATGCTTTTGGATCCACTATCCACCATACAATTATGAACCAAAATGTCACCAATTATCAAAGAGAGGTAGAAATGAGGAGTTTTATTTGTTTTTAACTTATTTTTATCTACCTTTACTATATTATGTACCTACTATACTTGTTGCTTAGTAGGCTGGTTTGAATTAGTTAAGACAATACCTTCCTTCTCAATTGGTTTTAAAGACAACTTAAGAGCTAAAATCTCTTGAATGAGCATGTCATTTTATCCTAGAATATATATGGAATCCCACATGATAAATCTGATGTTATAATTCTTAATTTGATCCACTATAATGAATGGAGCTCCACTAACCTTTGGTTGAAATTCTGAGCCACTAGTTGCTCATATACAAGAGGTACTCGAGGAACTTTCCAAACCTTTGTATTGTAATTTTTCTATGTTTTAGGGGAATAAATTTTATTTTATTCACTCTTGGAAATAATATCAGGAGTACTTGAAGCATTAATCACATATTAATCCTCATTAATGGATCTTTTTTTAGCTCTAGTTTGAGCTGCAACTTGACCAATTATATTGCTAGTCTCACCAACTTGGTTAAATGCAACATGATCATCCATTTTACAATTCAAATTAATTACATTATTCTACCCTTTATATTTTTGAGTTTCTCCTTGTGATACCAAATTTGTCTCTTGATATTGACTTCTTTTAAGAGAAAACTCTTCTTGTGTCATTTGTGACATAGTAATGTTTTGTGACACCAAGGCTTGGTTTTGAGTATTATTGAGATTAAATGGATTCAAAATTTAATCCTACATCAATTTATTTTGAGGTGGTGTGGGAAAAATATCTCTTGAATGGGAAGGTACATTAAGGTCAAGAGATTCATATGGTTTAGCTTGAGTTATGGCTCTTTGTGGTTGGTAGGGTGGTCTATTTTATCTGAACCCTTGATAAGGAGGATTTTTATCTCTAAAGGGATGATATGTGGTATGATTTTGTTGTTTATAAGGCCTATTATCTTGATACTACTATATTTTAAATTACACTATTTCATTCCTAAAATATTGTAACAAAATTTTCAATTATCCAAACTCACTAGCTTGACTAGACGAGGCTGCAATTTGCTGTTTAGGGGATGGAATAGGAGCTAAAGATGGAATTTGGGGAATGGTTATAGACTTTAATTCTAGGAATATAGGCATTATATGCCTTGGTGAGAGTTTACCATCCTATATTAAGTTGTTCTCTAATTACAACCTCAAAAGCATTTGACAATGTAACACCACCCATTGACTGAATCATTACACTAATATCAAATTTGAGGGATTTTAGATAGTATAAAAGGGCATATTATGGGGATGTTCGAATAAATTTAGGTATCTTTTTCCATATATTTTTTAATCTAAGGTTAATTTTAGACATGAACTCATGAGGAGCTCTCTGTATGGTAGTCAGCTGTTCAACTAAGGATAGGTGATTAGATTTGTCCTCATATTGTCTGACTAAGGTTTCACCTAATTCATCTTAGGTAGAAATGAAATTTAGTGGGAGATTTATATACCACTACTATGTTTTTCCTTTGAAGGAAGCAATATGAAATCTAATAGCTACATTTTCTTGAACAACATTATGGACTGAACAAAGGTTGGCAACATCCTAGATGTGTTCAATAGGATTTGTTTGATATTCTCTAGATAAAAATGGGATACTCTTAAGAGAAGATAGAGGAATTACATCAAAATGGGTTAAATTTAATGGATTACCTATATTTAATAGAACAAACACTTGGTTTTTGATGGCCATTTGGATAGTGAGATCTTATAATTGAAAGTACATGATTTTCAACAAAAGAGTACCTTAACCTAAAATGGTGTCTATGTTATCATAAGTGTACAAAATGAAATCCTTTGTGAAATATAGGTTTATGAGTGTAGGAACACTAGTTATGGCCTCCTTGATCTCTTCAAAACTCTTTAGTCTTTCCTTGGACAAAATGAAATTATAATTCTTATTTAGTATGGCTATAATTGGTTTAGATAAAGTGGCAAAATCTGAAATATATCTTCTTATAAAATTAATTTTCCCTAAGAATCTTTACAAAGCCTTCTTGTGTTTGGACAAGGAAAGTGCAAGAATTGAATCTATCTTTTTAGAATCTATACTCAAACCATGTTTTGAAATCACATGCCCAATGATCTTACCTTCATGAACTAAGAAGACACACTTTTTAGGGTTTAGAGACACCCCAAATTACCTACACCTTTCAAACACTTGCTTGAGGTGGACCATGTGCTCACTTGCACTCTTTGAGAACACTGTTATGTCATCAAAATAAACATGTATAAACCTGTTAATAAGGCATTGGAATGCCATATCCATGGCTCTCTAAAAGGTTAATCCAACATTGGATAAACTAAAGGGTATCTTTCTATATGCAAATGTCCCCCACTAGGTAGTGAAGGTTGTCTTGAATTAGTCTTCTTTGACCAAAACCTGATTATAGCCACTATATCCATCTAACAAAGAAAATCTCTCTGAACTTGTAACCAACTATATAATTTGTTCCATAGATGAAAATGGATAATGATCTTTAAGGGCATCCTTAATCAAATCAATGGATTCACCACATAGTCTAATCTCACCATTATTCTTCCATACTAGAACAAGGTTTTCCACATAAGTTGACTATTTGATTGGAAATAAAATAGCTGAATTTATGATCTTATGAAGCTTAACTCTCATCAAAGGTTCAAGCATTAGATTTATAGGCCTTTATCTTTGTCTCACTTGTTTGGTTTTAGCCTCTAACTCAATGGTGTGTTGAGCTATACTTGGATAAAATCCCTTTAGATCATTATATTTCCATGCAAACACATCAACAAAACTTGTACATAATTTAATGAAAACCTTTTTTTGTGAAGGAGTGCATACCTTACCCAACTTAAAGATATTACTAGTTACAATCTCCATATTGTCATAGTGTTCCTCCTTTGTTGACAAAGGCAAATTTTCCTTTCTCAACACATCATCAACACTAAATATGTTCTCAAGTGTGGCCAATCCCTTGGGTAACTTATTTACTTTTAGTTACGCAATTTTATCACCATATTGCTACAAGAACTTTGATTGATTTATTGAGTTCTTGTAGGAACTTGATAATTTGATTGTCATCTTAAAACACTTGCCAATTTTCATGGTTATATAGAATAGAAAGTCTTACAACCATCTTAATGTGTGACTAAATTTTTTCACTTTTTATGTTAGCTAGGATACTAAATTGTGCCCCAATGGTAGCCAACCTATTTACATGTTTGTTTGAATATCTTGGTATTGATTGAATGTTGAAAACCTAAAAATACTCAAGTAAGTCCCATAACCTATGATTATATGATCTAAGCAATATATTTTTACATATATTAAGACCTCTTACTTGGTGAACTACAAGTTCATTATCATAAAAAACTTGTAAGGTGTTGACTTTCATCTTCCTAGCCCACTACAAACTGTGCACTAATGCCTCATATTCAACAACATTGTTTGAAAAACCAAACTAAAACTTAATAAAAGAAAAACACATTTGATTTTCTATATAAATAAACATCATTCCAGCCCCAATATTATGTTTATTCCTTGACCCATCAAAGTATAATTGCCATACACTATCACTAAGCTCATTATCATTCATCATGGTTGGAATTGGTGTATCATTATCATGGAGGCAATAAACACAAAATACCTCTTATTAAACTAGCTTATAAGGATCATGATAACCAAAACTAGATGCCCACTCATCAAGGAACAAGTTTGGAACTCCATCTAAAGGTGATTCATCTTCTAATCCACTAGTTTCTAGCACCTCATCTGAGATGATACAATTAGTGTTTACAACACTTGGCATATGTGGTTCTAAATGGAAATATGTAATGGGTTTAGAATGTATTGTTACCTTATTACCATATCTAGTTATAAACACCCGATATATCTTATTAGTTGATAAGTATCCTCCAATATTTGAGGTGAAGTCTCTTGATAAACACATGCTAAAGTAGGGAGGCAAGTCCACTACAACTACATCTTGATGGACAGTAGCTTTTGGATAAGCATGCAATGCCAAATTTAGATATTTGATGATGCCTACTATCTTTCTTGGTGATCCATCTATTTTAAATACTCCTTTAGTATTTGGTTCATAAACAAGACCAAGCTTATCTATAATTTGCTTAGGCATAACAGTGCTATTGGATCCACTATCCACCATATAATTATAAACTAAAGTGTCATAAACTATCAAAGAGAGGTAGAAATGAGAATTTTTATTTCATTTTAACTCAATTTTATTAACCTTTACCATCTTATGTACCTACTATACTTGTTGCTTAATTAGTTAAGATAACAACTTCCTTCTCAACTGGTTTTGGAGATAACTTAAGAGCTAAAAGATCTTAAATGAGCATGTTATTTTGTCCTAGAATAGATATGGAATACCACATGTTAATACTTATTTTATACTTCTTCATTTTATCCACTATACTGAATGGAGCTCCACTATCCTTTGGCTGCACTTTCTAAGCCATTGGTTGGTCACATACAAGAGGTACTTGAGGAACTTTCCCAACCTCTAAATTATAATTTTTCTATGTTTTAGGGGCATAAATTTGATATTTGTCACTCTTAGAAACAATATTAGGATTAATTTAAGCATTACTCATATTTTGAGCCTCATCAATGTCTCTTTTTTTTAGCTCTAGTTTGAGCTGTAACTTGACCAATTGTATTGCTAATCTCACCAACTTGGTTGAATGCAAAATGATCATCCATTTCATAATTCAAATTAATGGAATTCTGTTTCCATTAAACTTGTTGAGTTTCTCCTTGTGATACCAAACTTGTCTCTTGATATTGACTTCCTTTAAGAAAAAACTCTTCTTATGTTATTTGTGGCATAATAATGTTTTGTGACACCAAGACTTCGTTTTGAGTATCATTATGATTAAATGGCTGCCAACCTGAATCCTGCATCAATTTGTTTTCAGGTGATGTGGGAACAATATCTCTTGAATGGGATAGTACATTAGGGTTAAGATATGCATATGGTTTAGCTTGAGTTATGGCTTTTTTTGGTTGGTAGGGTGGTCTATTTTATTTGAACCCTTGATAAGGAGGCCTTTGATATATAAGGGGCTGATATGTGGTCTAATTTTGTTGTTGATAAGGCCTATTAGCCTAATACTACTATCTTTTGGGTTTCACTATTTCATTCCCAAAATATTGTAACAAACTTTTCACTTATCCAAGCTCACTAGCTTGACTAGAAGGGGCTGTAATTTGATCTTTAGGGGATGGAATAAGAGCTAAATATGGAAATTGGGGAACTTGAAGAATGGGTATAGAATTTAATTCTAGGAATATAGGAATTATAGGCCTTGGCAAGAGTTTACCAGCCTCTATTAAGCTATTATCTACATTAATTACAACCTCATAAGCATCTAACAAAGTAATACCACCCATTGATTGACTCATCATACTAATATCAGAGTTGAAGGCTTTTAAATAGTATAAGAAGGCATATTCTGGGGATGGTCTAATCAATACAAGTATCTTGGTCCATGTTTTTTGGAATCTAAGGTTAAAATTAGACATGAACTCATGAGGAGCTCTATGTATGGTAGTCAACTATTCAATTAAAGATAGGTGATCAGATTTGTCCTCAAATTATCTGACTAAGGCTGCACTTAATTCATCCCAGGTAGCAATGGAATTCAATGGGATATTTCTATACCACTATAGTGCTTTTCTTTTGAAGGAAGCAACAAACAGTCTAATAGTTACATTATCTTGAACAACATTGTGGACTAAATAATGGTTGGTAATATCCTAGATGTGTTCAATAGGAGTTATTTGATATTATATTAAGAATAATGGGATACTCTTAATATAAAATATAGGAATGTCATAAAAATGGGCTAAATTTAGTGGACTACCTCTATTGAATGGAACAAACACTCAATTTTTGATGGCCATCTAGATAGTTAAAATTGTATTGATTAAGATAATAGGATGACTAGGAAATGAATATTTATTTTAGGGATAAGTTTTTGTCTTACTAAACCTTGCTCTTTCATATGAAGTAGAAGGTAACTCAATAAATTCAAGAGGAATACCTTTACTAGCTAATCTTGTAATAACCTTTAACATGAGTCTTGCTTGGATGATGCTATAAACTCTACAAACTAAAGAATATTTAGCTTCTAATGATGATGGATGTCTTAATCTACTGTAAATACTTCTCCTAAGCTCTAAAATTTAGCTATTCCAAGGATAATGGGTTATATTGAGCATGCTATAAACTATTGTGATCATAATTTTCACCCATGGGGAGAGCTCTTTAGGCTCTCTCCAACTAAGCCACAAAATGGGAACAACCTCAGGCTATGGGTATCTTATAGTGAGGTTGAGCAGCTAGAGAGGGTTTTTTCCCTTGGATCTATCACTTAAACTAATCTCTTACTTGGAAAAGGGAGATAAATAGAAAATAATTATTGAAAACATGTAAAAGGAGGTGATGCACCAATGTTTTGGATGCTTACAATTGCATAAAACACACTATGAGACATTTTCAATTCTATAAATATCACTTCACTCACTCTTTGATCAACTTTCACATAAGTATTTCATAAAAAGGCACTAATTATCTATCAATCTAGCATGGGAGGGTAGTTTTACACTTCCAAACTAATCCATAAAATATTTATGGTAATTAGAATGACCTTTGAAAGCTATAAAACACTTCATGAAGGTGAGAAAACTTAGATAGAGGTAAAGGAAGGCATACATTCACTTCACACATTAATTAATTCATACAACACACTTCAATTTAGCTTATAAATGGAGGAACTTAGTCTTCTATTGCATCAAATAAGTGCTATAGTACAAATCTTGGCATAGCTTGGGTAAGCCAAAAGCATAAGAGTATTTTTTATCTAGGGAGAAATTGGGGATATATAGAAAAAGAGAAGAGAGAGAGGGAACTGAGTAAAAATATAAAAATAAATGAGGCCCATCCATGTTTTTATCCATTAACATTGATATTTATCAATAAATTAACCATTGACTAGCTCTAAATATCTATCAAGCCCTCTCATTGGCTTATAAATGCACTAAAAGACAAGAAATTTATTGAAGGTACCGAGTCATGATCCATCAAAAGGGGAAAGTTCCCAAAGACTTGGAAACTTCATAAATGCTCAACTATCTTTCTCAACCTTCCAAATCTGCATCTCCTTAATGAGCTTACATCACCATGCTTTAACTTGATATATCCTTTACATTATTAGACAACTACCTGAACTCATTCATCTAGTGTCCTATCTGACATTCCTTTCATAGTCACCATTCTACCATTACTCCAAACATTGAACATAGGTCCATTATAGATGAAAACCAATTATTTTTATTGGTTTTCATATAGTCATAATGTTAAATGAAGATCCATTAGGATGTCTAGTCTCATGATCATGAACAAGATGTAAACCTTATGTCTGAGGAATTTTGAGAGTTCTAGATGACTTTAATGGTGCCTTTGACTTTGCAGGGTTTGATTTGGTAACCCAGATCTCATTTTGATCTTGTATTTATTCATTTTCTTACCTGGGTGGTGAAATCCTTTGATCTAATGTGTTTAACCAAATGGCATTTCCTTGTGCTCTTATTTTATTTTGAAACCTAACCATTGTCACCTTAGACACATGTCCTCATCTGGTGACCTTGTGAAACTTGATCAAACATGTTCCATTGATATTCTTAGGAGTCTTCTAGATTTGATCTTCATTATTTCCATTGATCTACATTTCACTTTCTAGATTGTGCCACTTGGTAGCCCCACATTGATATTTATCTTAGCTTTAAAAAATGTGACACTTGGTAGTCTCAATGCTTCCTATGGACCCTAATGTCAGTATTAATCCAATTAATGGAATTATGCCATGTGGTAGCCTCACATGCAATCTATGATAATTGAATTTTTGACCTTATGTGTACCATCGATTTATCTACATGATTAAATACATGCTATCAATATTATTTCTACTTGATAAAATGGGTATTATTACTCTAGTAAGTGATTATGATCGTGATACTTATTATCAATGCATTAAATCTCAAGATCCTCTAGCTTTTTGACCTTGTGATTTTTGTAGATATTCATTTGCATGATTGAATGTGTATTGTAGATCTATATTTGAATTATTGACTTGGTTGATTGCTCATGTGCCATTGATATATGATCAGAGCTTCCAAGATCATACCACTTATTAACCCTGCATTTAACTTGAAGGTCATTAAAGATTTTTGAGTCAAAATGGATATTACCTATTTCTTTAAATTGATGTCCCTAGGCACGTCTCACACTATAAGATCATTTTTAAAGGCTTATATCTTGAGATATAAAACTCATCAAGACATCAAATGTATAGGGGATGATCTTGGAAAAAAGTACATAATTTTCATGCAATTTTCCAACCTTGATTGACTTCCTAAGTGTACTTATGAAATATGCAACCAAACTAATCTATAAATTCTTACATGATGTGCTATGATGATCTGGTTTCCAATAATCACATTGAGAAAATTTTAAGATCAAATTAATGATTCACAAGACAAATTGGCTTGATATGAAAAGTTTTGAATGGCAGGGGTGATAATTTGACCTATGAGGGTAAAATTTTAAACACTAACTACTTCACAAAATGGGTTGAGGAAATCTTTAAAAATAAGGCCACACACTAGGTAATCATAGAATTTCTATTGAGTCATATTATTTGTAGATTTGGTGTGTCTATCAAGATAATTACTGATAATGCCATGAGTTTTAGAGATAAAACTTTGGTGGCATTATGCAAAGAATATGGGATCACATTAACTTATGCTTCCAATTATAATCCTCATGGGAATGGGCAAGTAGAATCCAGTAATAAGAACTTGTTCAAAATCATTAGAAGGACTTTGGAAGCTAACAAGAAGTGGGGTGAACAGCTAAAATTTTCCTAGTGGGATGATAGGATCACACCTAAGAGAGTTATAGGCAAGATCCCTTTTGGACTTATTTATGGAGCTCAAGATATTTTACCTATGAACTTATAGTTTCCAACCTATCAATTCATGAACTTATAGTTAGAAGAAGATAATGAAGTTAACCACTATTAAAGTAGAATAAACTAGATTGTTGAGATTGGTGAAAGTACAAGATAAGCTCATGAAAGACACATAAAGTTCAAGGAAAAATTTGAAATAATATTCAATAGGAAGGTCACTCTAAGAAATTTTTAGGTAGGATATCTAGTTTTACTTTGGGATAATAGACATGAGGATAAATGAAAACATGGAAATTTTTATGCCTTGTAGATGGGCCCCTATTCTATTAACTACAGAATTGGGGAGCATACTTTATTCTTAAGAGACTTGGATGGTGAGATACTAAAATTGTCTTTAATGGTAGACATATGAAACACTTCCTTGACTAAGTTTATGTTTGTGTAAAATAATTTACAGTGTATAGTCATGTTATTTTGTTGCCCTTCTACATTGGGCTTTATTTATATAGTTCTTTTATTGTTTTTTGTTATGTGTTTATTCTCATATCCTACTGATCTATTTTTGTTGGTCCACCCTTATTTTGTTGAGGTCTCTAAAGGTGTTTTTTGTGACATTGGTAAAATTTTTTGACTCCGTGGTAAGGGATTGGCACCTGGTCTTGTTTTCTAGGGTTCTTTGTACACCCATAGGGGGTATACATACTCAAGTGAGAACCAATGTTAGTGCCCAAATCTACCCAAGCAATTTGTGCCCTTTTCTTGAGAAATGAGTATCTAAAAGTCTAATTATTGTCCTATGAAATAATTATACAAGAAGTGCCCACCCAAAATGAAAACCTCGCTCTTGCATTGGTGTTGTGTAAACCTTGCAAAACTTGGTTTCAACTAATATTTAATGTTTTTATGTTTTAGGTGTGTTTTGGTTGTATTTATTATGGTGAAATTGAGTCGAGATGAATTTAAATGTGACTAAGTATAACAAATATTAAGTTTATATTTCCCATTGTAAAAGGGATTAGGTCTTGGGACTCCATGAGGGAATAAAACATCATAATACAACCTTTTATTTCAAATTGTAAAGTGCATGTCAAATACCCATGGAATTCAAAGGGCTAATTTTTCAAAGTGAGAGAGGAAGGGAGTGGAAGGGGAACATAAAATTGCATTTGCAACTTTAAACTTGTAATTTGTAAATTGTAACTATAACCCTGAAGCTTGTGGACATGTAAAGGGCATGGATTTTTTCAAAAGCCCATGTAAATGTTCTAAAAGTCCATGTAGGGGATTTTAAAAGTAAATGCAATGAAGTATTTAAAGACAAATCAAACATGAAGGTAAAAGGATCATAATGGCATATATTTTGATAGAAATTACAACATTAATTTACAACTTCAAATTGTAACGTACATGAAAAAGCCCACAACTTATGTATTTTAGGTCAAATGCAAAGTCCATGAAGTAAAATCAATGTAAAAGTTTCAAGCAGAGATGTAACGTCATATTTCAAATTTGCATTTTAAATTTGTAAATTGCAAGAGAAGTTCCAAAACCCACTAATAACACAAAAATAAAAGAATAAATGAAGGTTAGAAATTCCACCAAGGTCCACAACATGTGTCATTGAAAAAAAGACATAGACATTTCAAGTCCACACAAAATATTGTATTTAATCTCATGTGTCAGCAACAAAGAGTGAAATGGAAGTTTCAAAGGTCAATGTAAGTGTGGAAGTCAGTGAAGATTCCAAACAGAAAAGTAACATAAAAATGTAAGTATATTTTGTAAATTGTAAATTGTAGTTGGATTTCTCAAACCCGTTGGGGATGGAATGTAAATATACATGTGAGGGTTAAAAAATCCATTAAAGGTGTGAATGTGCATAGGTATCGAGCAGGTTAATCGGTGACTTGAAAGTAAAATAGGAATCCATATGTTTTGTTTTCTTGCCTTGTACAAATGTGTAATGTGCATTTAAAGGTTAGAAGTTTGGGCATAGTGATTATTCTTTAAATGCTAAGACTATTATTAGTAGTAATGTCTTTATCACAATTATGTAGAGTAGGAATTAGTGAAGTATTGATTTCTACTTATGGGTTCTATTTTGATGACCATGTTTATGGAGAAGGGCTTTTTCATTTTACTTCTACTACCCCAAAAGAAGAGACCTGTGCACAAGGATTTGATATTGAGTACCTTGAGAGAGGGACAAAGGCTCTCAGATAAATTATTAAGCCTCCCAAAGCCAAAAGTTTTTTAGGATTATGAGATATCAAGAGGAGACATGATAGGCTGAATTGGAAGATGAGAAGGTAGAGTATCAATCAAGGTAAGCATAAATTTATATTGAAAGATAATAAACATTGTATGAAGAACAAAGGAAACTTGTGCAAAAACAAACATAAATAAAGACACACATGGCTTGCTATGAGGATGAGTTGTAAATAAATTTAATGTAAGCAAAACATGAAGCCCAAAGACAACAAGATAAGGATCTTGTAAAGATGCAAGAGGAATCATCAACATGAAAATAACTGATTAGGTGTGCATGATAACTTTGGAATCTTGCTGAGAGTTAGATGTGCATGTAAGTTCAAAAAAATTGTAAAAGGAAAGATCTATGTCAATTTAAAAATCCCATGCTACAATTTTAAAATTCTAGACCAAAATCTTATGCCTAATCCACATGGATAATAAAGGTCAAAAGTGTAGTGGAAAGTCTTGGGTCAAAATCAAGTGTAAAAATATAATGGGGGTTTTGAGTGGAAATATAATAACACATTACAACAATTTTAATTTCAAATTGTAAATGTGTATTCAAATCCCCACATCCCATGTCACATGCTAATGAAATTCAAATGTGAACTTAATGGGCTCATTTTACAAAGCAAGAGAGAGAAAAAGCATGTGGGAGTGTAAGATTCAAAAAGGCAATAGAAGGTTTTGAGGAAAAAGTAAGTTCAAACTTGTAAACTTGAATTTTCCAAACCAAACTCCAAAACTCATCAAGATGTGTTGCTAAAATTCTCAAACCCCATGCTAAGTCTCATGTTTAATCAAATTCTAAGGTCTATGGTCAAAAGTGCCAAAAAGTCAACAACTCAAGCAAAGTGGACATTCAAAGTAGGAATGCAATGATGATTTGCAAATTTTAAATTACAATTTCAAAATTGTAATTGGAACCCCGAAACCCATAATGTAAAGTTGCACGTGGATCCTAAAATCCCACCAAGGACAAAAGGTGTAAAATTACATTTGGGTTATAAAAACCCACCAAGGTAAAATAAGGTGAAATATGCACATAGCATTATTAGGTTTTGCAACAAAAAGGAAAAATAAGATGTGAATGGATAAAGTCAAAGGCAAAAAGGTAAAAGACAAAGCTAAGTGTTATATACCAATATTTGAATAATGTCAAAATATTTTCATGGATGAGGATAATTACTACGATGGTTTTGAGGTAAAAATGGGCCATAAGAAGCATATTTTGATTCAAATGGCCATGGATCCCACACTATCTCCTTTACAGTTGGAGTAATTTGATGCTATCATGACAAAGCTAAAGGAATTAGTTGGAGAGCAAGGAAAAATGGTTACACAAGAAGACAATCAGTTTTACACTCAAAGAGAGTATTCTCCCTCAAGCTCAACTACATCAAGCTTCCAACCAGGCAGATCAAAAGTTTGTTATCAAAATTCATCATTACATGGAAAACCACTTACTATAATGACGACTTTTCAAAGCATGAGAGTTTCTAGGCATGTTCAAAGGCATATTCTAGATGGAACATCTTCTAGGAATATTTTAGGTGAGAAAATTGTATAAGTAAAGAGGGTTTGTCTTCTTTATAGAGGTTGTTGGTTGGTTGGATTTTTCATTTTTGAATTTCTACTAGGTGTTATAGTCTTTTTTCTAAGGTGATTGCATTTTTACAGTCATTATAAAACTTTAAGATCATTTTGTATATGTCTTCCCTATTTTAGAGCATATCCACCATGATTTTCACCATTGCTATGCATTCTAAACATTCATGTATGTAGATTTACTTTTAAGTTAAAGGAAAACATCTGTGATTTCTAATCTTTCTTTCTAATGAAGTGCAATGTCACATTATTCATGAATTACTGACTAGGTATCTATTTTTATGTCTCTTAATGGTAGTCATTCTAGGCATGAATTTAGGTTATAAATTCCTTTATGCTTTGTGATTTGGGAATGTTATGTTGATAGTCTTTTAAGGATATCCTAGACTTATGGAGTTGTTAGTAGAAGGTTCTTGAGTTTTCAATTTCAGTGTATGCTTTGGAGATTTAGGGGTCATTTGAATGTTTGCATTGGATCGACATCAATGAATGCAAACCATTCTTGATATTTTTCTTAATCTTGTTTCTTAGTCTTTTTGCATCTTGGAATGAATGATAGCATGGTTGTTGAAGGACTTCCTTATGTTTAATTCCAACACCACTATTTTATATATAACTTACTCATCCTACCTTCCCTACCCACACAAATAATACATTTTGTTGTAAATTTCAAGTTTTATTTACCCACATATGCATAAGTATTATCAATCTAAAATGTGTCTGTATTTGGTCTTTGAAAACTAGCATTGTAATCTTCCATTTAGCTCCAAATTGTCAAAAGTTTCTTTATAAATGAAATTTGAAATCACATTTCCATTTGTCTTTAGTATCTTGTGTCTGATTTAAAAGCATTTGCTCAGTCTGTGTGACAACTCTTCCTAAGTGGGCTATGTAATATTGGTTATGCTTTGGTCAGATTTGTGTGTGTCAATATAATATGATTTTAAATTGAATTAATTATTATTTTTCATCATTTTTCAATATTTAAAGGGGTCAGTGTCTATAGGAAATGTATACAAATGTCCGTTGTTCATAAATTTCAAGCATATGTGTAGTATAGATGGTATTATTTCCATAGCATGTATCTCCTAATTTTTTTAATGTATTTAGGGAGTGAAAATCAAATTGTATTTAATCTAAAATTAAAATTATGTATTAATTGATCTATCTCAAAATCATTAGTTGTTAAACTAGTTGTGGTGTAAGTGAGATTATTGACTAAAAACTTTACTGAATAACTTCAAACCAAAATCATATGTTTCTTGGTCTTCCTTTTGGAATACCTAGAGGTAAAAATCAGAGATAAAAATCAATAACATGAATTTCCAAAAGGAATTATTGTTCCCACACTACTTTGTGCATAATTATTTAATAATAAATAAAGCTAAAATAATCTTGTTACAAGAAACTTGCATGAAAGTTATTTCAATAAAAGCATAAAGTAAAAAATAAATAAATAAATTTACGTGAAAAATTATTGATCTATAATTATACTTCTAAAATTAGACTCTAAGACAACTTAAAGAAGACTAAATCAAACAAGGTTGACTTACATTCAAGACAAGGTCAACATGCAAGAAGCCTTGCTAAAAAAATCACCAAATCATGAAACCTACCTAATTATAGTGTCTTAAATTCCATATAAAATAGTAATTGACTTAAATACACTTTAATTTCACTTAACTAACACTAAAAGTGTTCCCCACTTATTGGGAACTCGTTTAAGTACTCAGAATATGAACTAGAGTTAACTGGTAGTTCTAGTTATTTTTTAGTTCTTGTGGGTGGTGGTACATATTAAGACACAGAGATAAGGGAGGAATCACATCATGTATGCAATATAAATGATGATTCTCAACATTATAAATTGAGAGGAGGGGGTGCACCTATGATCTAAATCTATGACTTATCTCTCTATGATGGTCAGGTGGCTATTACAGCTTTGGGAAGGGAGGGGCACTCGATAGATCAAGGGAATTTATGCTTTCAAAAAATAATGAGATGAGATCACTATATATGATATCACCCTCTATATATATATGGTGACCCTATCTATATAGATCATAAGGTTTGTTACTTCCCAATTGTACACATCTAGGATTCAGCCTTGCACACTTGAGAAGATGGCAAATGTAGATGACAAACTTGAATTATGTCATTATGGTCAAGGAAGGGTTTAACATCTATATGGACTAAATGTAGACACTTCTAGAGGGTATGATTAATTCCTTGTTACTTATGGCTCTACCTGAACCAAGGTGAGAGGACATATGGGGTATCTTGGTCATGAGGAGTGATACTACAGTTAAATCTCTAAGGGCTTATTGACACACACAAATCTGACCAAAGCATAATCGATATTACATATCCCACTCAGGAAGAGTTGTCACACAGATTGAGCAAATGCTGTTAAATCAGACACAAGATACTAAAGACAAATGGAAATGTGATTTCAAATTTCATAAAATTTGTACATGGTTGGAGAATCAAGTAAAGTTAATGATAAGAATCCAATTAAAAATGTGTCATTATCAATGAAAATATAATGAAGGTAATCCATAAAATAGGTGGATATTACACACTAAGCTTCACCAACATGAATAATTTAATTAACAAGGGGTTATCTTCAAGTTATATGCCATAGAAAAACCACCAAAATTATATAACAAGACAACTTCTAGAAATTTGACTGCCATCTTGAGTATACAAATCTTTATGTAACCCTTCACATGAAATTACCACATGTTACATACATTTCATAATACCATTCACATTATAAACATGCTAATACCCCATACATGACATGAATACAATGTATTTACATATAAGTGTAAAAAGAATGTGAAGTTCATTAACATTTAAGAACAAGTACTATGCTCATGATAGATGATTATTGATCTCTCTTAAGAGTTTGATGTGTTGGAATAGTTGTAATATATTGAAAACATGCAAGTAAGGAAATAAAAAAAAACATGAAGGAGAGATACATAAGATATACTATGGATAAAATAAATATGAGAATACCCTAGCAAGAGTCAAGCCATGCTTCCTCATCTCCACTATGTTCTGTAGTTTACAAGCTTTTGCCTTATTTGGATTTCAAGGACACTAACCTCAAAAAAATCTTACTCTCATAATGATCTCTACATTATTCAATAGACAAATTAATTTATTTAGTAACAGAGACTACTAAAATTAACCATCTCAGCTATGTAGTGTTTAACTCATATCTACTCTGTACTTGATTGCCTTCTCTATACTTCACAAAGCTCACATTTACTCACTATGCTTCCTCTACCATAAATTTCACATATTTGAACAATTATGATTTTAGATACTCAATTAAAATGAATGACCTCAAATTAAGTCATGAATGGATGAGAATTTAAATCCATTAAATGAACTCTACATGTTCATATATACACAAGAACATCGTTTAAGTTTTAATAATAAGCCAAAGAATTAGAAATTGAAGCCAAAACACCTATCTACCATTTAAATTTCTTATACATTAATTATAGGCAAAACCATCATTTTAATTATGGTAAAACCAACATGACAATTTTGGAACTGCCACTTAAATTTTCAAAAATATTGAGGCAATTAAAAAACCACCAAAGGTTAAAAAAGTACTACATTGGTTATGTAACTACCACTTAAGGTTATAAAACCATCGAGGTAGTTACATAACCACCACCTACTTAAATTGGTAGTTTTATAACCATGAAAAGTCCTTAAAACTTCTAGAGGCCATAATTTTTGCATACATACTCAAAAGCACATGTATTTTTTTTAAACTCGCATAATTTTTTGAGAGGAACTAAAAGTATGTTTATTAAGCCCTTACAATATAAAATAGATATTTTCTAAGACTTGACATGCTGTGGATAACCCCTGCTTGATGTTAATAATCAAAGGAGATTATACATGGCTTCAATGATTACAAATCATGATTTAGATAAACTCAGAACATAGAGAATAATAATAAGTAAATTATATTATATTATATTACATTACACACTCCATTCAAGAAATTAAAACTTTATAGTAAATTCATTCTTATAATCATGGAGATCATATCTCCACCAATATTTATTTGTATCCCTATGAATGCTCACTAACCTATTTACGTAGTATTGTTGTAACTCTCAATAATACTACTAACCATAACAAATCTATCTATGTGAGTATATATTCAAATAAAAAAAAAAGATTAAATACCTAAAAAATAAATATCTTATTGTGAATAATTACCTCATGTAATATTCACATTACAATGTTCACCCAAATTCCATGTGAGACTAACTTTTCCTAACATTCCTCCCTTAGTACTTACATGGTAATTTGTGTTTCATAGGACTTGATGAAGGTATATAAGGAAATTCATCAAACTCTCATTATCCATTCACTACCAAGAACATCATCAAATGAATTTAGTGTGGGAACTACAAATAGGAACCATTTGCTATCAACCATCCATTGAGGGGACATCGTCAACCTATACAGTGTAGGAGCTACAAGTAGGAACCATCTATTTAACCTTCACTCTTGTATCTCATAAACACCTTTTTTATGTTTTACATCATGTGATAAAATAGGAAATACACTTCTTATTTGTCACACATAAAAATAAGTACTGAAAATAAAACATATTCACCACTAAAAGTAGAAGTGGCCCCATTATTGGTGGATAATGAGAGGAATAGAAAACTTGCTTCCTCCAATGCCTCCAACCTCTTTTTTATCACTACTTACTCAGCATAATTATTTTTGAGGCTTGATATTTTCCACATTGAGTTTATTTTTATAACTTCCCCCCCCCCCCCCCCCATAATTTGAAATAACTTGGATGTCAGTTTTTATCAAAAATGCATCCATTCCAATGACACAATTTGACATTAATGACATTGTTATTAAATTTAAAGACATACTTTGATTTAGTCTCAATAAAAATTTATGAAAATTAATTTTAACTTTGGACTCATTTTTTATTTTGAATCTTAGTATTGACATATAAAAAATTAAACATAGACACCTTTTAACTCAATTGATTCACTATTCTTTTGATGACATACAATGTCAATAAACTGACTCAAATGAGATAACCTAGACTATAATAAATTTGTTCAATTTCATCATGATGTCATATGAAATTAAATAAACTAATTTTTAAAAAATAACTAAAAATAAAATCTTATTTAAATGTGCATAACACTCAACATATAAAATTAATAACTTTATATGACTAATCTTAACAAATAAAATAAATAAGACTTACGACTAACTAACTTGGCCACACAAAGACACCAAAGCTTGAGATCTATTTCAAGGGATTTTGATCAATGGCATTACTCATTACTTTCACAATCGAAAATCTATTGATAGGAAGATAGATCAGCCATAAAAGGACATGTGTATAGATTTGAATAGATATACTTGGATATATGTGGAGCTATGACATGTCTAGCAGAAAGGAGCATAAACTGACGATGATGTCTTAGAATTTTGTTTTCTTTGAATAACACATTGATATATTATCAATATAAATGGGCTTTATAATGGTGGAATGATTCTCAATAATGCATGAAAATAGTTGATGTGTGTATTTTTATAATGTAAGGTAGAAGACTGCATAGAGAGCTCAATCTATATTTAAATGTAGAACTAAGTGCTACTATTTAAATAGAAAAATAAATGTGATAGATCTTTATTTTTGAGACATGATACAAGGATTTAATCTTTGATTGGAATGTTATGAAATCTAACACTTCTCCTCTTGATCTGAATGCCTTCACTTAGGTGGGCTACACTTCTATTCTTCCATCTACACTTTAATTTATAATATGCCACTTCTAGGGCTAGTACAAGTCTATTTATTGGCATATCACCACCTCTATAATTTATTAAAAAATAGTGCTTTACTTTCTAAATATACCTAAAACATAAAACACTAGATATAACTTTCATTAATGGGTAAACACAGATGTAATATGGATGCCCACAATAACCTATTAGTTTCCCATCTCATGACAAGACCATATCTACGCTAATACCAATGTTAATAGTCAAAGGATATTACATAGGGTTTCAATTAATACAAATCATGAATTAGATAAATTCAGAACACATAGAATAACAATAAGCAAACTGTATTATATTATATTTCATTACACATTCCATTCAGGATATTACACCTTTATAAGAAAGTTATTCCTATAATCATGGAGATAATATCTCCACCGATATATCTTTGTATCCCTATGAATACTCATTAACCTATTTACATAGTATTATTGTAATCTCAACAATACATTTAACCATTACAAATATATTTACATGAGTATATATTCAAATCATGAAATAAGCTTAACTACCTAACAACTAAATCTCTTATTGTGAATAATTACCTCACGTAATATTCACATTTAAATGTTCACCCAAATTCCATGTGCGATTGACTTTTCTTGACATTTAATAGTCAATTATCTTACTAACTTAATTAGATTATCTTATTGATCCAAATTTTTGAGAATACACCCAAAATTTGAAGGATTTTAGTTCCCAAAAATCTCCATAAAAATAAGATGAGGGTTTACTTTCTATCTTTTCAAGTGGGATATCAATTATATCATCCTCTTGATTATACCTTGTTCTTCTCTCTTAGAGAGTGACTTTCAAACTATAAAACCTATGAATATAGGTTCATAAAGTGTCCATGAATCCTAAAATATAATAACTGATCTTATGGTACTCTTCAGTGTTTGGGTCTTCCTTTTGGCTATTCTTCTTAGCCATTTTTAATGATACACATGCTTTTAGGCTAAGGTGAGACTCTTGATGAGGAGACGCTTATACAACATCCTCCTTGTTGTCATATTAAAACATTCCATACCAAGTACTATCATACCAAAACATGTTTTAAATAACCTTTTGCAACCTTATTTCATGTGCATGTATAATAAGTAAAAATATTTCTACAAATGTCCTACAACTATTTTAAGTTTATCATGTGCATATAAAAACCAAAATAGGCATACTATAATAGTTTTTATTAATGAAAATTAGCCTATACCTACATGCTAAAATCATGCAAGTTCTCAAATTCATGATAAAAATATTAGCTATGCATATAATCTATTCGTGAAACTAATAATAAAGGCTTATCATTATCCACTCGTAATGGTGACAAGTAATCCTCTATGGGATGCTCCCTCTTGATGGTTTCCACCTTGGATAACTCTTCAATTAAATTCAAATCAAACTCTCAATTTTGCAACTAACCACCTAAGAACTGATCTCTTACCATGTTCACCTCTTGGAAGTGGTGATGTGCTACTCTAAAGGCTGCTCCCACTTAATGGATTATTCATAGATAGGTGGGATTCTTCTTTTTCTACCTCTTGTATTAGAGGTGCTTGAGAAAATTATTCATTTTCTACCTCTTTCTTTGTAGGTGCCTATTCTTTGTTGGAATTATACTTGAAATTATTTAGTTGAAGTCATGGATGAATCTCCCAAAAAATTTCATGTTAATGCCCACTCATGTTTCAATGAGTGCAATGCTTATTTCTCATTCTCTTCCAAAACATGCCCTTCTTTCCTTTATCCACATTATGATTTGGAGAGTAGTATTTACAACTTTCATCCTTCCTATTGAAGTACATATGCCTTTTTTAATGGATTTTATACTATGATATAACCATAAAATGGTTATTCATTCCAAAAAAACACATGGATATGTATACCAATAATTTTGTCTTACAAGGACACTCATGATACATTTGAAGCAAAAATTGGAAGATTTATTTTGTCTATACCTTCTTGGGACATCCTTTGTGTAAGTATGATTAAGAAATAATGTTTTAACTACTCCTTTAGGATGTTCACCTCTATTTGGATATGCCTTACATTTTTATTTGTTGTTCTTCCTATCAATGAAAGGTTGTACCCTTCCTAGTTCCATTTTGCATTCACTCACATGGTCATGGAGTGAAAACATGTTATCTTCTCCTTTGGGACATTTTTTATAGGTTTCTTACATTCTTATTTGATGTTATTCCCATAAATGAAAGGTTATACCCTTAATAGTTACAAATTACATTCACTTACATGGTCATGGAGTGAAAATGTGTTATCTTCTTCTTCATGGAACTACTGTCCTCTTCTTGAAGACTCTTATCTAGCCCTTTGATATGTTAGAATACTACCTTCCTATTCATGAGAGACATACCCATTATTTTGATAATCATAATCCTCATTATATTTTTCAAAATAAATGATCTCATTACCTTATATGAGCTATTTTAAAAAAAATAGTGGCTTGGGCTCTTTAGCTTTGGAATTTTTCATTTCTTTAGCTATCTTGGAACATTATCCAACTCCTTTGTCATGAACATATCCAAAACCTACATATTGAGGCCATTCCTCAACCTTTATGGTATTAATCTTTCCTTTACCATTGATGCAAATTCCCTTTCCACGATAAGCCATCTTGGTTAGCTACTTATAGCCAAATCCCTTAGCATGCTTCTAAAATTTACCAAAATAAGTATCTAGATCTTAATGAAAAGAAAGAGAACATGGTAGATTACTTAATTTTCATACCTCAATCATGGTTTGTGTATATTTGGTAGAGGATGTCCTCCTTTGCATGATAGACTCTTATTTCTCCTTCAATCCTTCACCATCATATTGGAACTTTGTCAACATTTCTTCCTTGGTTTTTAACTCATGTTGTAACTCTTAAATTATACCCATGAGAAATTATCCATGTCTTATCAATGTATCTTTTAGGTATTTTTTATCATATTCTAAGTGTCTCCACATATTTATTAATTCAAAAAATTCCTCTCATTTTTTATAATTAGTGTCTTTAAGATCTTGAAACCTTTCTCTTTTGAAAGCTAAACCATTAAACTCACTCTTCCTTGTCAATATAAAAAAATGGAAACATATATAATAAAAATGTTAGCAAACCCTTTCAAAGAAAAATGAAAACTTACTCTGATACTAATATGATCTGTAAACTAGGTGGATATTCCACATTAAGCTTCAACAACATGAATCCTTTACTTAACAAGAGGCTTCCCTATTTTTATGCCATATAAAAACCACCAAATAGCTACAACAAGATAGATTCTAGCCTTTTTACTATCATATTGGGCATACAATTATTTATGAAACCCTTCATATGTAAATCCCACATGTTACATACATTGCATACTACCTTTCACATTCTAAACATGCTACTATTTCATACATAATTGAAATTCAACATGATTGCATAGAAGTGAAAAATTAATGTGAAGTTTGTTAACCTTTAAGAATAATTATTATGCTTATGATATATGATTATTTATCTCTCTTAAGTGTTTGATGTATTGGATTCATTGCAAGGTATTGAAAACATATAAGTAGGGAAATAAAACAGCACATGAAGCAGAGATACCAAGACATACCCTGGAAACTAAATATGAGAAAACTCTAAAAAGAGTGAAACCATGATTTATTATCTCCACTTTGTTCTAAAATTTATAAGGTTTTTACTTCTTGGGATTTAAAAGACACCAGCCTCAAAATCATCCCACTCTCATAATGATCTCTACACTCTTCAATGGATGACTTACTTCTTAACAAGAAATACTATTGAACTAAGCCATCTTAGTTATGTAGTATTCAACTGAGATATTATATACACTCAATTATCTTCTATGAAATTCATAGAGCTCCCATTCAATCACTGTGCTTCATATGCCATCAATTACAAATATATGAACAATTATGCTTTTAGACACTCAATGAAAATGAATGACCTTGAATGAACTCATAAATTAATGAGAATTGAAATCCATTCTATGAACTCTACATGTTCATATATACATAAGAACATCCCTTAAGCTTTAATAATAATCCAAAGTGTCAAAAACTACAAGAAAAATTCCTCTTTATCACTTACATTTATTTTGCATTACATATGGGCAAAACTACCACTTTATGCAAGGTGAAATTACCACAAGAGTTACAGAACCACCACTTAAGTATTAAAAACCATTGGTGTAGTTACATAAATGTAAATTAAGGTTAAAAAAAACACCATGATGGCTAAATAACCACCACTTAAGGTTACAAAATTATCAAGGCAATTATATATCTACCACTTGATTAAACCAATAATTTCACAACCATGAAAAATCATCTAACTTTTGGAGGCCATAATTTTTTCATACAAACTCAAAATCACATGCCATTTTTTTAAATTGCATTATTTTTTAAGAACTTGAATATGTACATTTTATGCCAACCATATGATATTTAAGCCCTTATAACAAAAACTAGTTCTTTTCCAAGACTTGGCATGTTGTAGATAACCCTTGGTTGACAAAAGATTGTCTAACTAAATGAATTGGATGATATTATTTGTTGAAATTTTTGATTAAAAGGAACCAAATACTAATGTTGAAAAAAAAGAGACAATACCAAATCTTCCACTACTAGTCAATTTGGAGGATCTAGATCACATGTTCACAGAAAATGATGACAATGACAATGATGATAATGAAATGTTAATGAATATATATGATTATTTAACCCATCTAAATTTTACACCTATTGATCTAGAAGAGTAATTATCTCATAAAATGTTTATACCTATATGTCTAGGAGAGTATTATGACAATTCAAATTCTTTATTATTCTGATACTAAAAGGTAAATAAATTAAAAACCAATAGTAGAGTATCATATTTACTCGAGTGAAAATACCACTACATATTGTGGAGTGTAACAAAGGTTAATACCTAAATTTAGAGAAAAAATCACTCAATAATGTGAAATTCATGGATGTAGAGCCTTCTATAATGTTGTAAGTTACTAGCATTCAAGATAAACCAAACATTATAATAAAAATGCTACTTGACAATAAGTTCATTCCTCTACCCATTACTAGACAAAGCACTGGTATTATTATCACATCAAGATGGAAAATCACATTGTGATTACCATAAAATAATTGGGCATGAGACAAAAAATTATAGAGAATTATAAAAAAATATTTATAAATTTGAGAATGAAGGGATCTTTAAAGTAATACAATATATTAAAAACCACCTATAGTGGTATCTAACAAGACTATGTACAAAGATAGATCACATAGAAATACAACCATCTACAATAGGACAATTTGACTATTTAAGTTTACATTGAGAATGAGTATCAGAATTTTTTTTAGATCAATGTGGAAGAAGATCCAAATACATGCATAGTTTCATTTCTATAGCAGCCAGTCATTATACAAATGAATTACATCATCTCATACATTAAGAAGGATCAATAGGACATATTACATTATTAGTTTCTTGTGGGCCAAAGGTTGTGGACACACTGATATTTGTGATGAGTACATGAGACCAATCAACTACTCCATTAGGTCAATAATGGTTAGAATATATGGAGTCTACCATGGATGCACCCAATAAGTGCATTACATTTATATTTGAGGAAAGTACAATCAAATTCCACCATTATGGAACTAATGATAATGAAAGAGTCAAGGCTCTGAGGAAAAGTCCTATTTTAGTATTCAATAATATAGAACATGAGGATTAATATATAGTAAAAAAACATGAAATGTGTATGTATAAGATTAAAAAAAAACAAAGGGAAAGGCAAAGATCATAAATAAACATTTATATATGATAATGATGATGATGATATGTGGGTGTTTGACATGATTTGATATCCATGGTTGCACACTCTTTTTCTAGATCCACCATATGACTATCCACATCCCTTGTATGTGATATTGGGATTATAAATTTCACATATTTCATAATATTATATTAAAAAATACAAAAAATCAAAATATTCTTAAAAAAAGGACTCGTGGATGACATGTATTGATAGTATACATATTTCATTTATGTTGTTTATCAAATAATAATATCTTACATATTTTTTGCATGCACACATGAATTTCATGGCATACATGAGTGAATTTTAGGAAATAAAGGTTCATATGAAATGGAAATTCAAATGTGAGACATTTCTACACCTAGGGGCTACCCTTTATACATTTGGGGCATGATTACACTAGGACATATCTTTGGTACATCTATTCAAGTTACATATTTATATAACCATTCCATTTATCATATTTAATTACTTATATTGATTATACAATGTCATTCCCATGCTTATACTACTTAAAATATTATATGGATACTATACTTTACCATGTGTGATGATTAAATACATCGATATTGTAGACTAGCTCTACTTGTTCTATGCATGTTGTTATTGTTGAATGTTACATTGTATGCATACTGTGTGAACATTGTGCATTGAATTTCATGCCCTCATGTGCATCTAATTTTTAATTTTTCATGGTGTGAACCTTTAGTGTGTATTACATTATATGCAATTCTTGCCTTACATGACATTACTTGCTCATTATGTGACATTGCATTCTCATCATGCGTACTTATATTGTATGTGTCATGGCCATGAAATTATATGCATATGGGTGGATACATATAGGATTTTATGCTAATATTATGGTTTTGAGATCTATATCAATCATTTATACTTGTGTGTGGTGACATGATTTATATCATGTATCTTCCTACATGGCTTATTATTCAATCTTTATATTTCTGATGATTACTACTGTGTGCCTAATTTATATATCTATCTTGACATGAAACACATATGCCTTAGGATACATGTCTCATATATGATTTTATGATTGAATCATGCTTTGATGATGTCTTATCCTCATGTTAGCACATTATTTACATGCTTACATCTTTTTATATAACATGAAGCTTAGACATTTTTTCTTTTGAAATAAGTAATTCATAGGCTACATCCCTCACCTCAAAAGGAGGGCATACTAGTGGGTTTGTCATAGAGATTCAATCATTTATAAACAAATAGTTCATATTTTAGAACATATTACATGATTCAAAGGGTTCATATTAGGTTAGATTATTATAATAGTTTATATTATGAGATAGATTTAGGGGCAAATGCAAAATTTTTATAGGTACATGAGTTACGAGTGATGAGCATAATTATTAGATTTCAGGGATCAGATGGAACAAGTTATTAGATTTATCAAATTTGGGGAAAAATAACATATATATTTATGGCATTCTATATTAGATTGGTATATTTGGATCAGATTATGAGTCATGGATGTTGTTCATGCATGCACTCTTCTATTTTCATGATGGTAATGGTAAAAAAGTTAACATTATAAATCTACAAACCATCTACAATGGTTTATTTAGGTTATCCAAACTTACATACGATCCTAGTATAGGGTTCCACCTTTACATACAAACCTATTATGGGGTTCCATGATAACATACAAACCTAGTATGGGGTTCCAATATTTCATATCATCCTAAAAAAATATCATATTGAGACTATTATAGGTTCAAGTTAAAGTAAGTGAGGGTTGGGGAATTATCTTCCCAAATTATTTTTTACACAATGCACTCACCTTAGGGCATAGTTTCCCTAATATCTAATAATTTAGAGGGAAGCATAGTTTTATTACTTACAAGGGTATTCCTTCCTTGATTTAAAAATTTCAAATGTTTCATTGATTCAATTTAATTAATATTTCAAATCATACATGGACATTCATTATTGCATGTTTTATTTTAGGTTTACATGGATCAAGCTAGACACTCAATGTCTTTTCTCAGTGATAAAGTGTAGTTACACCAAAATATGTAATATATTTATCCTTTTAATCTAAAATTGTCAATACTAGAATACAATGATTTTATTTTTAGACACACAAATATAAAATTATCTACTTGACAATGTTAGTCTTGACATCTCTTTACCATACATGACCCGTGCATACACATATACCTCTTATTTACACTCTTTTATATCCATTCACCTATCTAAGTACCTGATCTTCCCAATGTGTTTTCAATCACCTTTAGTAATTACTTACTCTCCACCTAATCTACATATTATCCTAGTCATATTATCTCATGATCATCATATCACTATTTCATGTACCTCATATGCATCCAGGTACATTCAAACAAATCAAGATACCATATTCATCCACCTATACTATATTTATTTATGCACCTTGTAATGATAATTTTACTAAATTAAAATATTTCCTATGGGTTAGCTTATCCATTTCACATGTTAGTAATGAAATAAGTTACTTAAATAGTCAACTATATATACAAAGCCAGGCCTAAACATATTCCTATCTAGTAAGAATTTAGAATTTATCTAGAAAACATTCATTTATCACTTGTACATTGAGTGTAATATCGCTAAAGTTTTAAAATCATAAATACCTCAAAGGAGAAAGACCTAGCCAATTTTTAAGTACCTAAATCCAAGTCAAGTTTATATTTTGTCAATTGTAAAAAACCAAGTTATAGGTTACATCCATACTAGTGGATCACTATTACACACATACACCTAAGTGGGAGAAATATGTGTGGTTTGACCCCTATTTAGAGTATTTGAACATAGGCACCACTCAACCACTTGATAGAGGGTTATTGGGGTAAGATAAACTAATATTTTATGGGTAAATATAGTTTCAAAAGTGGATATAGGGTTTCAAGATGAATGAGAGAAGATTCCTCATCTGTGCACAAGACCAAGATCTGATATTACACAAGAACAATATTAATAGGTAGGCATAACAACTTATGAAAAAAAAAATTGATTATGGTATATATGATATTTTTGGTACACAATATATGGATCTAGATTCCACATACATTTGTGTCATATCATAGGCATCCAAATAGGTGTAGATAATCATTTTCTAAATTCAAGTGATTTCATATCCATTTTCAGCCCTTTCTCAAGACTATATATAGGTTTTGCTCAACTAGAATAGAAATAATCTAAGTACCCTAGCCTTCTTGGCCATTTATATAATTATTATTTTTTAGATAGGTATGGGTTTTATATTAGGGCCCCCATCCCAAAAATAAAATAGTTACATTAACCGTCCATAGACACATATCTTATACTAGAAAGACCAACAATTACCAATAATAACCAACCAACAAAAAGACCCTGACAAAACAAGGGTGAACCATAGAAAATGTTAATATAAAAACCAAAAAATTTAATAATAGAAATACTAGTAAGACTAGAGATAGAACATGGACCAACATCAATAATTAAGACCAACATGAACCTCATCATCTATGTCTTCTAGTAAAATGATTTCCCATCCACTACATGCTTTCTCCTCCACTATATCCACAACCTCATGATTCATTTGTTTCTTTGGGGCTTTTCCACTAGAAGTAGAGCCAATGAGGGATTGATGCCTATGGGGGTGTCTGATCTAGACTCCTCAACTAGAGATTTACTATACCAAAGAGGCACATCAATATGTCCCCTAAGAAGTCATTTTACCAATTTATTTACTACCTTCACACACCTCTATTCATGATGGCATGCCCTCATTGGTGCTATTTATAGGATTTGGATCCAAATCTATGCTATGAGGGGTAAGGAAATAAAATTCATTTCCTTTGAATTAAGTGAATTGACCTTTTTTTTGAAACCTTTAACAAACCCTAGGATAACTATGAACTATGTCTTGAATGCCCTAAATGTCATAGCTGCGACCACACCTAAACCATATTTTCCTAAAAATGACAAGTTTAGAAGTGGGGACAAATCAAGAAATAAAATCTTATTCACTAACCCAATGAAATTTTTTGGATACATGAAAAATGCCACCACCCACATAACCACCTTTGAATCTAAAACTAGGAATATTAGGTTAGACATAAAAACAACTAAAATCTCTAAGTTTACCCTAATACAAACTCACTTCACTAGAAATTCATGATTGAGAATGTTCAAGATAACACTAAACACTTGTTCGATTGGCAGCCATAAAACATGTTTGAGATGGGCTTGATAAATTTGTCCATCAAAGGCCATCTCATGCACTGCACTACCACCATAAACACAAGAAGTCATCAAGGCAATCTCACTTATGTTCTTCATTCTTAGCACCACCAAATAAAATCTCCATAGAATTAAAGGGAAATATGGTGGGCATCCATTATTCTCAAATAGTTAAAAATCTTATAAAGCTAAACCATAATGAGGCACAAGGGAAACCTCATGACTCCCTCATGCCTCAAGTTGCCTCTTGTCCTTCCAATAATAACCGTTCTCCAATATAAATGCAAATCCTACCAACCAATCACCACATAAATTGAAATAAATTCCATGAAATGATGGCCATAAAAAAATATTTAATCGATGCCAAAACCACTAAGAATAGACCCTTACTAAATTAGCTACGAGATTTTTAAATGCTTTATAAACAAAGAAATACAAAAGGAGAAGTAAAAATAGAAATTAGCCAAAATCAATTGAAGATATAGATGGGAAGGCTTCCCAAGCATCTCTCACATTATACACTCAACATACTTCTGCTTGATCTATGCCATAATTTGCTAAGAAATCTACGCTGAATTAGCCTCTTGAAAACAATGATTATAATCAACTAATGAAAAGGCCTCCAAATTCCTCCAGGTGCTAGTCAAGATATTCTCTAAATTCCAAGAGCTGGCCTCCTTATTTTTTAAAGCTGATATGATAACTTAAGAATCACCTTCAATGATCAACTTTTGAATAGCACACTCAATAGCTAGTTTGATCCCACTCACAAGCACTTACGCTTCTATTTAATTATTATACCCATCCTAAATCTTCTTGGACATAACTTGAATAAGGGATCCATTGTAATCCTGAATGATACGGCCCACCCTTGATGCTCTTGGGTTCCCTTGAGAAGCACCGTTGAAATTGATCTTAAACTAGCTTGTAGGAGTTGGGACCCAATTCTACTTCCCAATCTTGTTCTTTTTACCAGTTATAGTTGACCCATTAATGGGGGGCATTTATATAATTATTAAATTAAAATTGAATACCTAATTTTACAATTATATCTTTGTAATTTATATATACTTTATTCAATCTAAATATTCATATTTTTATACTTGTTTAGTTAATTAATATAAAATGATATTCCACAAGAATATGTGAATCTCTTTCCAAAATCATATCTTGATATCAAGGATATATGAAATTATTTCCCAACATGCATATTATGTTGAAACTAGTGGCCAAGCCCATAAAATGTGGCCCTATAGGTTAAACTCTAACTTTTAGGCTAAGGTAAAAATGAAGTTGATAAGATGTTGTATGATAGTGTGATATTTATAGTTGATGGACTAGAATGAATTAACCTAGTAACTATTTATATTAATAAAAATTAATGATATATATGTTTATTTTTTTGGGCTTTGAATGAGGCATATATTAAAACCAATAATCTACACTATTTATAACATAATTTGTGCAAGATGTTGTAGGTATGGAGGTATATAATTCTATAAATAGGTTTCTAAGTTATCATCAAGATTAGATCAAGGAATAAGATAATCCCAAGACCATTTTAATACAAAATTATGGTTATTTTATTATAAAATGGTGCCCTTTTGTTTGAAAAAATCACCTGTAATATTTTATAGAATTTTGGTAACAAACTTTATGGATTTGGTTCATGAGTATTTGTAGGTATTTTTGGATGATTGGATACCTTATGGAATGTTGTGAAACAATGTTAAAACATTGGCCTTGATGTATAAAATATTAAAACTATTGTAGATCATGTTCAACCTAAAAATATATGTTTTCATGATCTTATTCAGAACTCTATTGATTAGGTCATGTGCAAGGATGGAATATTGGTCGATCTTAAAAATATTAAAGTAATATTATAGTTAGATGTTCTTGATACACATAAAGAGCTTTATTTATTATTATGTAATATTGGGTACTAAAATATATTTATAAATGTCTATGCATGGATAGTCCCACCTCTAAAGAGCATGTTGTAGAGAGGACTCATTTTTATTGATAGATAGACAACAAGTGGGGCTTGATACTTTGAAGGAAATTCTAGAATCTAATCCCATATTGGAATTTATTTATTGAGGCAAGCATTTCCATATTTATATGGATGAATCCAATACAACTATTATTTTTATTTTGGCAAAACAAGATGAAGGTAATATTGATCATGTGAGGCAACCATTAACACCTTGCCCTAAATGGGCTAAAACATGGTAATTTTTTTTAAAGATTTCTATTTTATTGAGTATAGTAGTCTAATTTAATATAATTTTATTCTTGTAGTATTTAAAATTTTTAACAAACAAATAAGTAATTAAGGTAGTTATCTCAGATAAACTTCCTAGTATAACCCAACAATAATAAATAAGCACTATGCTTAAAATTTATATTCATTTCTTTTCAATAAAGGATAATTTATTTTCAATAAAGTATATCAATTTTCCTCGAAGCTTTATATATCAATTGAATTTTAAATTTTTTATAAAGTGTACATACAAGGTAAGGAAAAATAATAAAGGAAACTAGGGAAACTAACACAAAGACTCAATCCAAAAACATCATCTAGAAACCCATACATTCATAACATATAATAAAATTAATTAAACTGATAATTAGAAATAATGACACCTTCTCCTTAGAAATTAGTGATAAACTAAAAATAGAAACTTACATTCTTTGTTATGAAAACATCTGAATAATAAATTTTTAATATAAATAATTTTTTACAGAGCTCCAAGAATTTCAAAGAATAATAGACTAATTTATAAATTTATATTTCTTCAAAGCATAATATCAAACATTGATTTCCCACTATCCATGGGGTAAGAGTAAGCAAACAAGCTTGTAATTCCTCTAAGTGGACCCCCCAATTTAAGCTAGGTCAAACTAAACTTCGATGGGGCTTCCAAAGGTAACCTAGGTAGAGTAGGAACATGTAGCATCCTCAGAGACCATGAAGGATCATTTCTAGAAACCTCATCCTATCTCCTCACTAATGATACTAAAAACCAATCTAAATGTTCAACACTCTCGTTGGGTCTCCAAATGTATTTTTAAAGAGTGTTAGGTTGTGGAGCTAAAAGCTTCAACTGGTGCAAACAGGGAGGAGGTTGCTGAGTTCCAGGGAGACCAACGTCGGTAGAGTGCAGTGCACAAGGCAACTGACGACGGCAGGGTTGACAAGAAGGCAACCGGCATCAGCAGTATGTCGGTTGACGTCGGTCACCTCCAGGCAAATAGGGACTGACATCGATCACCTGTGGTAGTTCCAAAAATGCTTGTTCCATGGACAGTTAGTTTGTTGAACCGAGTGTTTGCATGCAAAGGCTATTTTTTGTCTTGAGTTGCGTGTCTAATTATTATAATTAGGTTAGTCTAATTATTGTATGCATGAGATATATATATATATATATATATATATATATATATATATATATATATAGACTCATAGGCTGTAGTGTAAACTTGTAGCTAGTGAGTAAGAGAGCAATAAGCTCCTTCAGAGAGAAGAGAGCAATGGTGCGTTCCTCCTAGTGCCACAGTACCAAGGTGGGTACTGGTTTGGAGAATCAGAAGGGTTCATCATGTGTGTATGATCTTGGTCAGCATGTGGGCATGAATTTTTATAGGAGATCTACAATGGTGAGTAAGGTCTAGTGATTTGCAGGTAGTAGCAGAGAGCAGGAGATCTACTTGAAGTACAGCTGAGTACTTGGTGATCTGGCAACGTGTTACTAACTAGTTGGAGAGGTGAACATCAATTCTATATTGGAATTGATTGTTGTGACCAAGAGAGAGAGGGAAGAAGGTCTTGAGGTGTGGTGAACCTTTGAGGTGGACGAAGAAGTGGCATCTTCCTTATTGTATATTCTTCTGAGTGATTATTAATACAATTGTGTATTGTCTCTCAATTCCTGTGTTGTTTCATATTTCTAGTTACTTTATATTTCTGGTTAAATTCTGTGATTAGTTGCTTATATAGAGTAATCATATTTGTGCTCTTATTGAGGGAGCAAGATCTTGACTAAGTAGGCATCAAAGCATGTTTATTGTTCTAGGTTCCTTGACAAGTGGTATCAGAGCTTTTAGTTGGGTTGACTAACAGGTGGGTTTCAGATTGAGTGGGAGTATAGCAATGGCAGAAGAAAGTAAGCTATGAATGGAGAAATTGAATAGCACAAATGGTCTGATTGATGGAAAGAAAGAGCAGGTAAAAAGAGATTGTTGGTTGGTAGCAGATCAGCAGGGAGGAGCAGATGTTGCAGGAGATGTTGCACAAGATGTTCTGGATAAAGTGGAATCTTTGTTTATAGATTCTTTTGCCTCTTTCCATGTAGCCCGTAATAGAGCATCTTTTCATGGGTACGTCTTTAGAGATTTTGGAGAGATTTATTTAGGGGTTGGAGAGCCTTGTCAGATGATTGATGAAGGGGAAGTGAAGCTAAAATTGCAGGCAGATAACGCACAGTGGTTGAAGGAAGTCATGCAGGTACCAGTCTTGGAGATTAGTCTAATTTCTTCAAGAAATTTGGGTGATGAGAGATGCACTATAACTCTCACAGTGGATATACTTGAATTAGATGGTGGTAAGAAAGTAGGTATCCTTTATCTATCTACTTATTTTGCTGATTCACCTTCTGTTGCAGAGATGTGGCTTCATAGACTTAGTCACATATGTAGAAGGAGAATGCAAGTTTTGAAGCAAAAGTCAGATGTCTTTGACAAGCTAAAGAACTGGAAAGCCTTGGTGTTCATGGAGGAGATGACAGACAGGGATCAGGTGAGGAAACTAAATTATTCTGAGCAGAGCAGTGTTGATTTGATCAAGATTCTGATCCATGGAAAGCTCGCGGGTAAAAAGTTATCACTCATAGACGAACACAGGTACCGGCGTCAGTCAGACAGTAACTGATGTCGGCAGAAGGAAGACCGATGTTGGTCATGAAGGAACTGACATCGATAGAAAGGACACTGACATTGGCCAGGGAAATGACATCGGCATCAGGGTCAGTACAGGGAGCCGACATCGATCGAGAGCAGACTGGGAGATGGCTGAGATCGGTCACTGGTACGGATAGTGGGCAGACAACAAGTCTCAAATGCTCATGTCAAGGTAAAAAAGGGTAAGTAAACCTCATATTCATTGTTCACCTTCTTTATATTGCTTATTGATGGTCAAGAACCAAGAAGATGGAAGAAGCAATGCAGGTAGAATCCAGTTACAGTGGGAGCCTGGCATGGATGAGGAGTGTGAGTCCTTGGAGAAGAACCAAACAGGTATTTGTTGGTAGAGTTGTCAGCTGTAAGTAAGCATTGAGAGATGAAATGGATTCCCATTTTAAAGAAGAGAGTGGACGGACACACGAGATAGAAGGCCAAGGTATATGGTCTTGAGGAAGTTGCAGGATAGTGGTACAGGTTTGACAAGTGGATGACTAAGCATGGCTTCAGTCAATGTCAGTGTAACTATTGTGGTTTTGTCTTACCAGGGGGATGATGAGTCATGACATTATCCAGTTAATGTATGTGGGTAATTTGCTAGCAAGTTTTGTACATACAGGGATTTGTTGAGCTAAGGGTAAGGTTAGTTCAGAGGTATGTCAGGAAGAATTTAGAGGAGCAAAATTTTTTGGCATAAGAGACATGGAGATTTCATCTCCAGTGGGAGCTGATGTGAAGACGGTGTTGGCAGGGTTCATGATGCAGGATGCAGAATCAGAAAGCACACCAAGGGCTGGATAGTTCAAGCAGAGCTTAGAATAGGTGTTTGAAATCACATGAGGTCTAGTGTAGATTAGAGTTTTCCCAAGCAGTGGGAGTTGTCAGAAAGTATGGAGCCAATTCAAGGAAGAGGTACTGAAGGGCAGTTCAGTGGATTCTTATAGGGATCAGCAGCAGGTCGACATGCTATGTAGGTTCAAGTTATTTTTCTACATAGGTTTGTAGATGCAAATGCGGTAGGGTACTTGGATGACAAAGGCACAAAGGTTAGAGCATCATAGGGTGTGGTGGTTAGTCTTCAGGATTGATCTTGAAGAGGGATACAAGCCAGGGTAAAAATTAGATAGTGTACAAGTATAGGTACAGGTTGCAGCTATTTATCTCCAAGTGGGAGATTGTTAGGTTGTGGAGCTAAAAGCTTCAACTAGTGTAAACAGGGAGGAGGTTGCTGAGTTCCAGGGAGATCGGCATCGATAGAGTGCAGTGCACAAGGCAATCGATGACGGCAGGGTGGACAAGAAGGCAACCAGCATTGGCAGTATGTCGACTGACGTCGGTCACCTCCAAGCAGATAGGGACCGACATCGGTCACCTGTGGCAGTTCTAGAACTGCTTGTTCCACAGACAGTTAGTTTGTTGAATCGAGTGTTTACATGCAAAGGCTATTTTTGGTCTTGAGTTGCATGTCTAATTATTGTAATTAGGTTAGTCTAATTATTGTATGCATGAGATCTATATATGGACTCATAGGCTGTAGTGTAAACTTGTAGCTAGTGAGTAAGAGAGCAATAAGCTCCTTCAAAGAGAAGAGAGCAATGGTGCGTTCCTCCTAGTGCCACAGTACCAAGGTGGGTACTGGTTTAGAGAATCAGAAGGGTTCTTCATGTGTGTATGATCTTGGTCAGCATGTGGGCATGACTTTATATAGGAGATCTACAATGGTGAGTAAGGTCTAGTGATTTTCAGGTAGCAACAGAGAGAAGGAGATCTACTTGAAGTACAGTTGAGTACTTGGTGAACTGGCAGCGTGTTACTAACTGGTAGGAGAGGTGAACATCAATTCTGTATTGGAATTGATTGTTGTGACCAAGAGAGAGAGGGAAGAAGGTCTTGAGGTGTGGCAAACCTTTGAGGTGGAGGAAGAAGTGGCATCTTCCTTATTGTATATTCTTCTGAGTGATTATTAATACAATTGTGTATTGTCTCTCAATTCCTATGTTGTTTCATATTTCCAGTTACTTTATATTTCTGGTTAAATTCCATGATTAGTTGCTTATACAGAGTAATCATATTTGTGCTTTTATTGAGGGAGCAAGATCCTGACTAAGTAGGCATCAGAGCATGTTTATTATTCTAAATTCCTTGACAAAGAGGATACTCTAAGATATAAATAGAAAGAGACTCTCACCTCTCAATCCTAGGCATCAGAAAAAGATTCTCTCAAAACTAAAAATTGGAATCAATACGTAGACCTACATTCACCCTCCTAGTTTTTTTTAATAAACTAGATTAATCATCATTTTAAGGATAAAAATAGAGTATCCAATCATATAACTAATAGTGGTGTAAATCTAGACACCTTCAATTTAATTGAAAGTGATCAAATTATATATTTTGAAAGCCTAAGCATAATGATTGAAATTGATGAATAATCAATCCCATTTAATTTATTTTTCCTCCCACATAAACATAATGTAGGCCATGATTCATCATTAAAGTCCTTCTTCATTCACATGTATCACCCTTATTAAGCTTGACATTTTAATATGACTCATTAATTATACATATATTTATCACTCTCCTCATACATCCACCATTATTGTTGCTTCCACACCTATCATAACCATGGAACCTTTTCACACTTCCACCTAAAATCCCTCCCTTTCCTTTGAAGATAATTAAATATTATTTGGATTTGATGAATCTCCCCCACCCCCATTCCCCATCCCCACCCCAAATCTATTTTACCATGCTCTAAAAATCTTGGGCACCAAAGCTAGTCATCATTTCATCCCAAAAATCTGGGTAGATGATCACATTTCTGATCCTACCCTAATCACACCCACTTTCTTGATGTTCTATTATATCATGGACCATTCATACTTAAATAAACCTCCATACAAGCTAGATATCTTGAAGCATATTTGGTTCTTATACATGTTGTTAAAGGTGGACTTAGGTAGATTTCAAAATTTAGGAAAATGGTCAAAAAAGGATCTAGAAGTGGTTTTAAAATTCAAATTGGACTCCAAAAAATAAAATCAGAGTCAATAGGGACTCCAATTATGTCTCTTATTATTGAGCATCTAAATAAGTTGGAAACTAAGCTGGAGATTTGGTTTACACCACAACCACATCTAATAAGTAGAAGAGGTAGAAAAATCAAGGTAAATTCTTCCCATCCACTTCTTCCACTATCATTTTAGATTTTAAGGGTATTTCATGAAATAAAAGAGGAAGTAAGAAGAGGTTCTTTGGCTAGTTTGACAATAAGTTTTGAATGGTCATTCACAAGGGACATCCAATAGGGAAGCCACTCATAAAATATATTTTGGTAGGTCCACAACTCACCATGGACCAACTGATTACTAAATATGTTATAAATAACACATTTGATCAGGAAATATCTTGGATCCTCATATCTCGAGACTCTATGAGAAAGTAATATTAAAGAATGCCAGCCTTTTATGACATGTACCCATTGGTGAAGGTTGCATGAAAGTTTTATGGTGCTTTTTTCTCTTTATTCCTGACCTAAAAAAACTACTTATCTTCTCTTTCTTACCTTCCCTCTAATATATTATTCTTATTCTTATTAGATAGATTATTTTATTATATAATTTAAATATAATACAATTTTGCATTGGTGAGGGCCCCAATTTAACCCTCTTTTACTTATAAAAAAATATAAAACATTACTTTCAATATTCTAAGAACACCAAAATTATCTTCTCCTTTACAATATTTTAAACATAAAAACATGTAATTTGAAATCCTCTACTCCATGTATGTGACTTAATAGGTAGGAAAGGTAGTGTTCCCCTCCTATCCATGATATGATATCATGAATCCATGACCCTCATCAAAACATGAGCCTAAGGGGTTTTTCAATTACATAAAAAATAGATGTAAGGATTATTAATGACCCAAAACATAGGAGAAATGATTACTCATTATAGGAATAATGGATTAAACTTTAGTCAACATAATCACAAAAAAAACCAAGTGAAAGTCTAATGGGTAGTCTAAGTACTTAGGATGGAGGGGAAGAAGATGATAGGAAGTAATTTTTAGGATTTACCCTCTACATCCATTAATTCATAGCTTGAAAGCATTTAAATTTTATAAGAATTTTTTTTAGGGGAACTAGTATGCATCCATAATTAGGCATTAAGATCCACATAATCCAAATAAAACACCCATATGTAAAATCCTACCTTAATAATAATTTACAAAAAGTAACACCAAATTTGTTTCACACAGTTTTAACACAACAATAGCCAATTTTTACACATGTTTTCACAATAAGATAAAAAATATAGATCCTACCTGAAAACACTTTTACAAGGTCTTTATTTTTATTATCCTTAAATCATGAAATTATTTTGTTTTATTCTTCTCTATTCCCTTATTTTTTAACTAACATGAGTGAAAAATTGAGGAAGGAGGTGTATGCAATTGGAAATGCAACATATCTACAAATCAACCCTAGTTCGAAGAAGATAGATCCTACTTACACTTTCGATTGGGGATACATTACATAATTGGGGTCATAACCAATATGGATATTCTATACCTAATCAAGGGATATGTTACCATAACTAATATTACTAGGGAGGGTTCCAAAGCTTTCAATAAATCAAAACTATGCAATAACCCTAACTAGGTCTTATGTTTTCATATTCATTATACTAATAAAAAGTAGCACAAAATCTAATCTAGTGCTCACCAAAGCTTGTGGCACAAAGTGGGGGTTAGTAAATAATAAAAGTAAACATGCATAAGATAATCCTATTTAATCTATGTATAATTAAAACCCTAATGCATGGAGAGAGCAGTATTATTCAAAAGCCATTACTTATGCTACTTTTATCTACTAAGAAAGGAACAAAGATATAGATACTTACCTGAAAGATGAACCCATTGAGACTAAATCTCTCCCTTGGCTAAAAGTGTTTAACAAGAGATTGTTATGGTTTACAAGGATTACTAAGAAAGGCCAAAGCATCCAAGACTTCTCCACAAGACTAGATTCTTCTCCAAGTAGAAACCCTAAGCTAAGATTCCTCAAGTAGAATGACGAAATAATAAATTGTAAAGAAGTGAAAATTAATAATAATCTCTTGATATTTATCTAAGAATGGTGAAATGGATGTGTTTATATTGGTAGATTTAACCCTAAACCATTCTAAAATTTTTGGCTGACAAGGTTGACCTAGTTGACCTAGTATTGAAATTGATAACAAACTAACTAGGTAATGAACTATGTGGGCCATTGCCAACTTAGTTATTACTAAGCTCTATAAATAACAATACAAGGTCGATGTGGCCAACATAGTCATGTAATTTACCAAAAAGGGGTTTAGGTTAGGGAAAAGGCTAATAAAAATGGTAAATGACTAGAAGAGGGTGTAAAATAAGAGGCAAAGCTTAGGAAAATGTTTCTAGGAGCTGGTTGTATTGGTAACAAGTGGTAATAAGGGAAAATAATCCTATGAAGTACCAATGGTTTGCCCACCCATTTCTTGGTGTACCCCTTAGGGTGTGCACTTAGAGATATTGAGACTCAATGCGTTCCTACAAGATATAAAACAAAATAATTGATAAATTTTGAAAACATTATGTGTATACATATGCCGCACTCGAATCTCATCATGTGTCACTTAGGTGCAACAGGGGATGGTGATTTGAGAAAGAACATGGTAACACACAACACTAAATCTAAAAAAGTTATAGTATTTTAAATAAAAAATAACTAAAATTAATTTTACTGAAAGGGAAATAATTGAAAAAGTAAACATATGCATACCTTGACTTACCTTTATCGCTAGACAGTTATCTGCTGTGTGTGTAGTTTTGATCATTGAGGGTACAAAGACTGCTTTCAACAAAACTAAGGATAGAAAACAAAAGAGAAAAAACAAAAAAACACATGAAATCCAAGATAAATGGTGTTATGTGGATGAGACATACTTGTAAATTTGGCAAGCTAGGGTGACAAGTGCTATGTTAGACCAAATGACCAAGTCAAAACTTAAAGTAAATCAGGGAACTAAAAAGACAAGGCTACTAAAGACCAAAAAACTCAAACATGTACACCTTAAGTAAGAAAGGAAAACTAACCAATTCAAACCAAGGATAAATGTCAAAAGGATGGTAATCAAATATCAATGTGAAAGCAATAACAATCCTTAAACAAAGATGGGTAAGACAAAATGGTAAAATAACATTGGTGAGGGAGCAATAACAATCCTTACTCAATAATCAAATGGAAAAAGGTGCATAAAGGGGAAAAAAAACTTTGGTGAGTGAGAAGTAACAAGCCAACATCACTCAACAATGGAAAAAGTACATGAAAGTAGAAATGGACTCAAGTGTACACAAAAAGGGTATTACAAAAATGACAAATGGTAAAAAGAAATCAAGGCATATCTAGAGATGTAGAGTCATGGTGTAAATAAAGTAATACATAGTTAATCAAACACATTGTTTAGTTCTAAGGATAGATAAAGATGAAAAAAAGTAGTTCTAACATGTTTTATAAGATGTGAAGAAGAAGGAAGTATAAAAGAATGGAAAATAGATTTAGAATCATAATTTACTTATCAAGGGGGGAAATGAAATGGGTGGAGGGGAGAAAGAAAGAAAAACCAAGGTAGAATAACTCTTTATCAAATTCAAGACAATCAATTTGATTTTACAAAACAAGAGGACTTTTGACCTTAAGGACTCTAAAGAACTTATCTTAGCCACATAAGTCATAGGTCAACAAATGAAGTATGTAGATCATCCCATGAAGGTTATATGTATGAAAATTAAAATAGATATACGTTATCAAAACATGTTCCCCATTCCTTAGGACCTCTTACAGAGTCATTAGTCTACTACGAAGAGTGGGCAATTGCATGAGAAAGTAGGTAGCACCATAGAGTTTGTTGAATTCTCCTATTCCAATCTACTGGCCTATTGCACCGCAATGGACCTTGGATCTATTTTGAGGAAAAATGTGGAGTTTGAACTTAGATTAGATATATGATATGTGTTTTTAATCATGATTCAAAGGTTATTTAACAAAATACTCAACTTATAACTCTTTACCAAACACCTTATGCTTTTGACCCCTTCTACTAACCCTGTTTTCCCTATTTTACTAATTGTACACAAAAATTAAATTTTTTTTGGAGAAAAAAATAATATTATTGAGTAACCTCTATTGAAACCCACCCATTTACAAATTTTAAGGATCTAAATCCTCTTTTAGACCCCTTTTCAAAGCATTGACATTCTCCAATTAGGCCTCCTCAAGCCTAAACTCAACTTAGTTAGCAAAATACAATATTAGAGAGTCCATACACACTTTGAACCATGTTATTCACTTAAATAACATCAATTATGTCTATAATACAAAATTTTAGGATATTTTGATGATCAGAACATGAGATATGGCTTAAACCCTAGATTAGGGCTTTTGGAAGCCTAAGACAACTCAAGAACACAAAAATTTCAACCATGGATATTTTATTGGGTTTAAAATACTAAAAAAAGGTTTATTAGGTTTTTCAAGACCTTAATAAACTATTTTAAGTGTTGGTTTCTCACTATCAACCTAGTTTCATAGGTTTCTAAGGATCATTTCACATGATTATGCAGGCAAATGTGTACCTCAAGGTGAACATAATGCATACTTTGCCAGTCAAAGTGTCAAGAAACTTTATAAACATGATAAATAAAATCACCTTAATTTCTAAAATCAATTTATCAATGGTTTATGGTTCCTTTCTTGCAAAGAATCATAGTCATCATTCAACCATATAAAGGCTGCTATAGTAAACATGGTTTATTTTGTGCAAGTATGTGAACAACAATGATCTCTTCAATGTTTCTTGATCATTCCAAACAAAGAAAAATATTATATCGTGGAGGAACTTGAAGCAATTCAATTATACAATATTTCTTTCTTAATCACAACACATAGTCTGCATACAACAAAATGGCTTTCCAAATAGGGTCTGTTCATGAATATATTTGAACACTCAATGAAGTGGTCAAAATTAATTATTACATATAATCTCAAATAATGTTCAAAAATAATTAAATAAAAATATAAGAATCAACAAAAATCATTTTGATCGTTAATTCCAAAATCATATAGTCTGTAACTAAAACTAGATATCTCATGTACAAGGTCTGTAAGTTATTCTTCAAGAATAGGGGCTTCTTTCTTTCTCCTTTTCTCAAATATTGTCACTTCCAAACATGCATAACTGATTGAAATTAAAAATCATTACCTTTTTTATGAAATTAACCAAGTGGAACTACCTTGGAGTAGTCTTGCCAATGGTTACATGATAACTTGGAAAGGTAACAAAGCATCTAAGTTGCATTTCAAAGCATGTATCATTTTTTGGTATTTTTTCATGCTTTAAGGGATATATAAAGACATTTAAAACATTTTTATAAACTTTTTAAATCCTACCACACAACCTTGCTAGTCCTAAACACATAATCAAATTCAATTTTTTTGAACACACTAGTTTTGATAGGAAAACCAAAGCTTGAAAATTTAAACTGACTAGATGCACTTCTAGACTAGAAAATTGAAACCTAAGAATTCTTGGGGAATTATAAGGCCATCCAAGGCATTATTCAACATACATGAATGTAAAAAACCAAAATTTGACCCCTAAGTGTGATGCTCCTACATCATACTCCTAAGGAAAGGAAAAAGAACTCAAGGACCACTGTCCATGAGTGATTATAGAGTACTCCCTCCATTATATATATCATGTTCAGTCATTCTCATGGAATATTATATTGGATGATTCTTCCATTTGACTAGATACTTAAAATACTGCTTGTCTCTAGTCCTCTTAATCACATACTTGTCCAATATGCATTCCATCTCCTTTATTTTGGCCTTAGGCACTTATCTTGCCCAATCTAGGCCTACTATAGCTGAATCATCTACTATATTTCCTCCATCTACTTATTTATAAGAGTACAAGTCTATAACATTGAATATAGGTGAAATTCCAACTCCACTAGGCGACTCCAATTCATATTCATTATTTGTATAGTTCATGAGAATCTTGAAAGGACCTATCTTTTTCATCTTCAACTTGTTGTATTCACCCCTTGGGTACCTTTCCTTCCTAAGATGAGATAAGACTAAGTCCTCAACTCAGGAATTCACTTATCTTTTACTCAAATATGCCTATTTATTATACTTATCAACACTAGACTCCAAATGCTTTCTCTGTTCATGTACCTCTTTTATTGCCATTGTAAACCCCTCACCTTAAACACTTCTCTTGTCCATATGGCTGATGTATCTAAACTCAAATACACCTCTATGATACATGCCATATATCACCTAGAATAGACTCATACTAATGCTTTTATGGGTAGAATCATTGTAAGCAAAATTTGCTTGAGGTAACACAAGATCCTATTGCTTGGGATGGTCTTTGGACAAACACCTCAACAAGTTCCCTAAGATTCTATTCACCACCTTAGTTTTCCCATCTATTTGAAAATGGTAAGTTAAATTGAAACTCAAATATGTACCTAGATTCTTCCATAATTTCCTCCAGAAGTGACCAAGAAACTTGGTGTCCCTACCATAAATAATTTTCATTGGTAGTCCATGAAGTCTCACTACCTCGAAGAATAAATTAGCCACATGTCTTACATCATTGGTGGTTTTAAATGGTATGAAATGTGCCATTTTATATAATCTATATACAACTAAAAAAATGGAATCAAAACCCCTTTGTGTCTTAGGGAATCCCATCACAAAGTCCATACTTATGGATTCCCAAGGCCTATTTGGGACTGATAGGGGCTAATACAAAACTACATTATTAGTCTTACCCTTGGCTGATTGACAAATTTTGCATCTCTCTACATACCTCCATATGTTTTCTTGCATTATTTGCCAATAATAGTGCCTAATGAGCAACTCCAATGTCTTTTCAAGCCCAAAATGGCCTACCATACTTCCACGATGCTTTTCTTGGATTATATTTCCTCTTATAGAGATTTTGGGCACACACAACTATAATCCCTTGAACAAAAATCCATATTAAAGTACATAATCAAACCATGGCCCCTTGTTGAGTGTACTTGGGTGATTTCATGCATGGTATGCTTCCTTGAAGTATTCATCATCCTCATATAAATATTTGAGTGCCTTAATTCCAACACTCTCTAACTAAATTTCATGCACCAATAAAACTCTCCTGCTCAATGCATCATCAACCTTATTTCTTTATCCTTATTTATTCTTGATGATGAAAGTGAAATTTTGCATGTAATCCACCCATTTCACATGTCTTTAGTTCAACTTAGACCGATTAGATATAAATTAAAGTGCATGGTTATTTGTATACAGTATGGACTCCTTTGGCATAAGATAATGCCTCCATTTCTTCAATGCTTGCACCATGGCATAAACATCCAAGTCATAATATGAATAATTTTTCTTGGCATCATTTAATTTTTCACTAAAATATGCTATAGGTCCACCCTCTTGGCTGAGGACATCACCTATGGCTACACCACTTTCATCACGCTCTATCTATAACACCTTATTAAAATCTGGCAATGCTAGTATGGGCTGCTCCATGATTCTTTGATTCAAGTAACAAAAACTCTTTTCTGCCTTCTCATTCCACATAAATTTTTTCTTATCTCCCTTAATGGTGTTAATGATGGGAGTAGATATTCCACTAAAATTTATTATAAAATTCCTATATAAATTTTCCAAACCATGAAAAATCCCTACCTCTCTTGCTATCCTAGGTGTTGACCACTCCATGATTGCCTTCACCTTGTTCTTGTCCATTTTCAACATGCCTTATAATATGACAAATACAAGGTAAAAAAACTCTCTTTTCATGAAATCACACTTAGTGAGGTTGATCAATATCCTCTCTTCTTGCAGCCTTCTCATAACCAACTCCAAATGGTGAAGATTCTCCTCCTTACTTGCTTGTAGATTAGTATACCATCCAGGTAGACCACTAAATGTTTTCCTATGAAATATTTTATAACCTCATTCATTAATCTCATAAAAATTTTAGGTGCATTGGTCAAACCAAATGGCATGACTAACCATTCATACAAACTTTCATTTGTCTTGAAATCAGTCTTCCACTCATCACCTTGCCTGATTCTTATCTAGTAATATCCACTCTTGAGGTCAATCTTTGAAAAGTAGCTTGCTCCACTCAAATAATCCATCAAATACACTATCCTAGGAAGTGGAAATCTATACCTTATGGTGATCTTATTGATGGCCTTGATATTGTGTTATGGAGCCTATTTCTAAATTACAATGTATTTCAAATAATGTACATTTAAAATGTACTATACACTCTATATGTATTCTCACCAAGGTTCGGGGGTGGTAGCCCCCAAATTTTTTTTTGGACCCCTTTTAATGGGAAACCATTTTGGGTTGATTCTACCCATGGTATTGGTACCCATTATTTTGTAATACCAATTTATTGATGTATTATGTTTAGATGGATATTTTATAGGTAATATATTATGAGAACAAGGGTTTGATAAGGAAGAACAGAGTATGTGAATTTAGGTGCAAATTTAGGAGGGTTTTTGAGCATATCTCCAAATAATATTTGTGCATTGTAATTGTGAGAAGATTGATCTAAGAGTGGTTTGTACTCTTGTGGCTTGTAATAAAATCTAAGAAAGTGTTTCTTTGTGGATGTAGACCACATTGGGTGAACCATGTTAAATATGATCTTCTTATTTTACATGTTTATTTCTACTCTTTCTGTATCTCTATTTATATCTATTATTATTGTGATTTTGTGAAATTATTCCACATTAATTTCTGTATTTATTCCTAACACCTAGAATTAGTGCACATCATTCATTCACCTTCCTTATTTGTCACCAACATTATGGGAATGCACATGGACTCAAGATCTCCTTGATCAGACCTTTGTCAAATACATTTGTATTTTGATCTCAACATTCTCTTATGAGATCATCTTATATGCAACCTTGTTTTGTAGACTTGTTCCAGATACAAAGTCTATATGGTGTGTTATGCTCCTCATAGGTGACAATGTGTTGGGAAGCTCATCAACAACTATATTTTCATACTTATCCAACATTTATTGAATCTCTAGGGGTAGATCACTAATCTTAGTGGCTGTCATAACATTCTTTGGCTTGATTACCAAAGAAAATCCTATCTCTTCTTCATGCATGGCATTCAAAAAATCTTTACCACTTAATAGAATCACATGTGAACCAACTTGTTCATCACTCTCTTCATCCTTAAAGGGTAACAAAGTGTGAATAACTCCATCCTTCATCAAAGTGTACATACTAATTTTTACATCATGAGTAGTTTGCCTATCATATTGTCAAGGCCTTCAAAGAAGCACATGACACACATCCATAGGGATGACATCACAAAGCACCTTGTCTTTATAACTTCCAATTTGGAAGTATATCCAACTTTTTTCACTCACCAAAAATTTCTATCCCTTATTCAACCATGACACCTTATATGGAGTGGGGTGAGGTAGTTTCTTCAGCCCAAGCTTGTTACCATTTCCACTAAAATAAGACTATCCATACTTCCTAAATCAATGACCATTTTACAACACTTACCTTGGAATTGGCATGATGTTTTGAAGAGAGTTTTCCTTTATAGTGGCTACTTCTCCTTGGGTGGCTTGATTATCACCCTCCTCATGAGTAATGATTCTCCCACTTTAGGCTCTTTCATGTGTGATGGAGAGCAAACACTCTCTTCCTCACCTCCTTGTTCAATCTGATTTCTCCCTTCATTTCTTGGGCTTCTTGTTGGCTAGTCTTCTAGGAATTCTCATTACTTATGGCCAAAAAAATTGATACACTTGAAACACTTTCTTAAAAATCTAGTGTTTTTATACCTCTTTATGAATAAATACCTCTATTGAAAGGTCTCTTGACTATAAATCCACCTCTTGAACTAGTGGACTGTTCTTGTGAATTTCTTGACTCAACTTGTGGTTTGTTTGTGAGAAATTTCTGCCCCCTTGTTGTCCTCTACCTTTGAAATTTATGCACCTTCCTCTATTTTATTGATTATGTTTCCTATTCAGCTTATCTTCAGCCTTGAGTGTAAATTGGTAGCACTCTTCTAGTGTTCTTGGGCTAACAAGTACTAATTCATCCAGGATATTATACCTTAGGCCATTTAATTACATTAAAATCTTTTATTTATCCTCTATAACATGTCCAAACTTTATGGTCAGCTTATATAACTCCTCAGTATATGCCTTCACAATCATTTCCTTTTGCTTCAAATTTTGCAATTATCTAAATAATTTTGTCTCATAGTCACCTGGCAAAAATTTTCCTTTGAACTTGGAAACCATTCTATCACAAGAAGTTATCTTGTTCTTACCTTTCTTTATTCTCTCATCTTGTGTGAATTCCCACCATAATGAAGCATGCCCCTTCAATTTGGTTCTTGTAAATTTGACTATCTTATCATCAGGTACCTCATCATACTCAAAATATTTATCTAACTCATTCACCCAATCCATGAGTTAATCTCTATCAAGACCACATACATAGGTGGGTAATTACACCTTTGGTTTGGACCCTTGGCCCATGATCACCTTCATGAGTCTCTTGATACCCTGCTCTTTAGGTCCTTCAACTGTTTCTTCTCCCTATACTTCCTCTTGGTCATGTGGCTCATCTTCCTTATCACTTAAGTCCCCTATTAGGACTCCTCTTCTTTGGTTTCATTATAAAAAAATTAGTCTAGAATCTAAGATAACTCTAAGGTCCCTCGGCTCTACCAACACAACATCTTGGTTCCCTTGGCTCCTTGTAACACATTCTCTATTTCTCTTAGGTGACATTTTGAACCTTGTTCAGGTAATCTATCAAACAAGTACCTATTTCTCTCTTCTCCAAAGAATATTATATCTCCCACTTATTCTCAAGTATATATTCTTGGATGTGATACCAAAATTTATGTAGAGGTTCTTTTACAAAATACTCAACTTGTAACTCTTTACCAAACACCCTATGCTTTTGACCCCTTCTACTAGCCCTATTTTCCCTATTTTCTTGATTGTATAGAAAAAAGTAAAAAGTTTTCAAAGAAACCAATTATATTAATGGGTACCCTTTATTTAAGCCCACCTATGTAAAATTTTTTAGGATCTGAATCCTCTTGTAGACCCCCTTTCAAAGCATTAACCTTCTCTAATTATGCCTCCTCAAGCCTAAACTCAACTTTGTCAGAAAAATACCATACTGGAGAGTCTATAAACACCGAGGACCATGTGATTCACTTCAATCAAATCAATTAGGTCTATAATACAAAATTTGAGGATATTTTGATGGTTAGAACATTAGATATGGCTTAAACCCTAGATTAGGGCTTTTGGAAGCCTGAGACAACTCAAAAGCACAAAAATTTAAATTGTGGATGCTTTATTGGGTTTCAAAGACTCAAAAAGGTTTATTATGTATATCAAGACCTTGATAAACTATTATAAGTGTTTTCTTCTCACTATTAACCCAATTTCATAGGTTTTCAAGGACCATTTCACATAACTATGCAGGCAAACATACACCTATAGGTTTGTGTACCTATCAAGATGAATATAATGCATACAAAAATAATCAAAGTGTCAAGAATATTTATAAACACACTCAATAAACTCACCTTAATTTCCTAAAGCACTTGATCAATTTTTTATGGTTCAATTCTTTCAAAGAAGCACATTCACCATTCAACCATATAAAGGTTGCTACAATAAACAAGGTATGTTTTTTGCAAGTATGTGAACAACAATGATCTCTTCAATGTTTATTAATCATTCCAAACAAAGAAAAATATAATATCCTAGAGGAACTCAAAGTAATTCAATTATACAGTCTTAATTTTTTAATCACAACACATAGTCTACATACAATAGAATGGCTTTCTAAATAGGGTCTGTTCATGAATACATTTAAACACTCAATGACCTAGTCACAATTCCTTATGACATTGTTGATACCTAAAACTCTTACGTCAGGTTTAGATATCCTCTATGGGAAGAATTATAGATGTGGGATTGAGTGTGGTCTATAGAACAACCTCTAAGATTTTAGAAGCTGACTCTTCTTCTAATTTGGGGGGTGAAAAGGGATAGAATAATATAAATGAATAACATGAAAAACAAATATAGTATAAGGCGATGCACTAAGAGGTTTGAAAAATTTACCTATATTTGCATAAAATAACATAAATCCTTAATGTTAAAGATCATAAAGGAGCTTTAAGCATGAATTAAGATCCACAATGTAAGTAAAGATCTACATTATAGAAGCAGAAGAATATAAATAACACATAGAGATAACTTTATACTCCAAGTTAACATAGAACATCACATCCTCTTCATTAATGGATGCAGAATAGATTATGAAAGGCCATAAAAGGAACATAAAAAACATCCACTAACATCCATGCGTGCAGTTACTAAGGTTGTGAAATAGAAAAAATGTTAACTGCTACTATCCTAATCTATTACAATGGCTGTTCCTAGAAATGAGAATGCAAAAAAACAAAATGATTGCCAACCCCTTAAAAAAGAAAAGAGATCTGACTAAATAGGTGAGGTGAACACTAAAAGAAGAGACACTTAGAGATTCCCTCTATGTGACCATGGTGATGCAATTGTAACTAAAAAGAGGTCTTGAGATTATGAGTGCAATCGGCCTTCTGATCTTGGATATGACATAATTGCATCATTCTATTAAGGCCACTACACTTAGCAAAAGTGAGGTGGAACTATACATATGCTCTTACATATGTCCCACCTATGTTTCATTTAATAGCCTTGGTCCCCCCAATAATGAATTGATTATACTTTAGGCTAATCTTAAAGTTTTTTAAAAGCTGTACTGAAAAGGGGGACCCAAATCAACATCCAATGGCACTTCTTTGAATATTAACAAATAAACATAATTCTTGGGCAAGTGGAAGGATGACACATGTCACACAGGCACTTATTTGGATTAGTTAGGGACTTCTTTGATGAGGTCAGGTGTGGAAATGTTATATGTCAAAGGTGGACAAAGGTCAAGACTTTGGCAAAATTATGAAAGGGGGTTTGAAGAAAGAAGAACTAAAAAGAGGATCCATCAAGAGGTGTCAAGGAACTATATAGTAGTTGATTGAGCCTAAAGGAATAAATGAACTACTCTAAAAGTGAAAAATGTCGATTTAAAATCCATAGTTCTTAGCAACTCACAAGGACACCCACCTATGGTAGGAGAAGCCAAAACTATGGGGCTCATACAAGTTGAAATAAAACTAAAAAAAGAAAGGAAGGTACAAAAATCTATAACTTTTGAAGGGCTGACTACAAGGGTGTCCATTCTTCCTCCTTCAAATGGGTCTTTTTATTGAGAGCCTCAAAGGATATATCTAGATCTATCATCTCTCTAAAGGAGATGTTTTCCAAGCCTTCAACTATCACAAATATTTGAAACTCAAACTGGGTGAGTGGGTGTAAAAATTTTCTACCTTGGAGGCATCAAGTGCTTGACTAAGAGCCAAAAAGATGGTCTGGTCATCCTGCTTCTACTCAAACAATATCTTGATCTAATGTTTGAGGAAGATATTATTATCTACCAAGAAATGGGAGGGGAGTCTTAGCTGGACTAGTTATTCTATACATCCCCACCTCTCTTAGACTGTTTAATCCAAGGCATTAAGTAATGCCTTACACTTATTTGCTACCTTACTATAGCTCAGAAAATAAATTAACTTCACCACTACCTATCTTCGATCAGTTACCTAGCTGATATTAATGCTTTAGGAGAAGAACTATACATATTTTGAACAAGGCCCTACAACTCTAGGACCTTCAGGAGATGCAAGAAATCACCTGGTCAATAGATGTGTTTACTTGAGAGGACAACTGATGCATGTCTATGATGAAGGTTAGTGTTATCTTTAGGTTTACCATCATGGTCTTGATTCATTCCTAATAGGATTTGTATAGTTGATAGACTACGGGAAGGATCTTAGTGAATTATGAGTGAGTGATGATATCACTTTTTACCCTTTCAATCTCCTAGTCCTTGACCTAGGATGCTTATTGTGCTTAGTTCTACAAAAGTTGATATGACCAATTTGCATCATGGAGATTTTAGTGAATCTCATCTAGATCTGTCTCTTATTCTCATAGCTTAGCCTTAGTGGCTATACATGCATCAAATTTTGATTGGAATATTTTATTTGGGATACTACCTTGTAACTCAAGCTTTGCCTTGTTGAGGTTAGTATCCTTAGCTTTAGCCTCAACATTGAGATGGTTGACCATAGCCTTTAATTTTGAGAGATCTAACTTGGTCTTCTCAAGCTGATGGGCCACATTAACATAGTCCATTATCATGGACTTTTTCATCTCTTACATAAACTCAACCCTATCAATGAGCTAGGATTAATTAAGGTTAAGGCCGATAGATTGGATAGTGTAGTCTCTTGATCACATCTGTTTAAGGGGCTTGGATATTTGGGGAGTCAAGTGAGTGACCATAAGAGACTAATGCATTGGGTCATAAAATGACTGCATGTGAGTCTAGGCATCAACCTTGTCTTATTTCCCCCTTTTATTTTTTGCTTGGGCCTTTCAAGTTACCCTTGTGTTTTCTTGCTGTTGGAACTAGTCTAGTGTTTGAATTATCTCTCTTTCAAAGGGGATACATTAAAGAAGAATGAATAGGATAACAAATTGTTGATGTGAAGCAGTGGACCCTATGCCTTCGAAAGGGAGTGAACTAAAAATAATGGTTATAGGGGAGAAAGATGGGATTCCATAGAGCAAGGTAAATGGGGATTGCATCATGATGAAGGATGAGGTGGATGACAAAGGTGAAGAAGAGAGGAAAGGGATGTGGGAGGAGATAAGTATAGTAGAAGAGAAGGGGTCAGGCTTGGTGATAGGCTGAGTGGATGAGAAGAAGGATAGGGCCAAAGTGGTATCAGATGGGGATACTAGGGTAGATGATGAAGTGACAAGGGTAGCTAAAGTGTTTGGCTAGGTAACAGATGATGCTATAACCTATAATGGAGCTATAGAGGGAGATGGGGTAGTGGAGAAAGATGCATAGGTGGAAAGTAAGGGATCCACAAATTGGATCTTCTTCTAGGGGGAAGTCAGTGGAGGGTTAGAAATGGGTGCCTTAGTGTGCTTCAGTTGAGATAACCCAGTTATGAGGTGATCAGAGGGATCTTGCTATTGTTATTGGGACATGGGATAGGAAAGTATGGAGGTGGCCATGTTGAAGGCTCTTGGGTGGCCACAACCCTTGATTCCTCTACTTCTTCTAAGGGCATGTTTTCTTCTTCTTCATCCCCTCTCATCTCAAACTCTAGAGTATATTCCTCTTCAAACCTAACCTTTTTTAGATGAAACTCATCCTAGAGATTCTCTAACTTCTCATGTTGCTCATCCTCATATAAGCCTTTGGATGGATTATTAGTTTCAAACTATATTTTATGAAGGCATATTTCTTCTCTGTGTTCCAAGTCATTCTCTTTGATAGATTTTGGGTTAGGTCATATTTCAAGACCTTGGCATAAAAATATTCTCACAATTTAAGGGAATATTTTGACATATGAACTAAGTCTACATGATTCTAGGGAATATTCTCTATGGGGGAGTTATTTTACTCCAAATAGGGCTAAACTTGATGCTTATGCATGCTGACAGTCTTCAAATTAGCTATGTATCATATCAGATCATAGTCCCATCAGTCATTTATCAAATCATGGCCAATTTTTTCTATATTGGCCATGAGAAGGCACTCTGATGCCCTTTTTTCATTGTGATGCTATCCCTTGAGAAGGGAACATTATATACACCCTTTTTCTTTTTCTCAAACTTGTAGGCAAGGTTTACAACATCAAGTTGGTGAGCCAACTCAAGGGATAAGGTTATGTCTATCAATGTGTAGGTAAGTCAGAAGGGCTCTCCTCTAAAACTATGTACTCATATGAAAGAGAAGTGGTCTTCTTAGAGCTAGTCAACTAGGACTTTGTTGGTTGAGAACCAAGCTTGTTGATAATTTTCCATCCTGGAAGTGCCAGTCATTCAATTGAGATCCACAAGAATTGGAGCAATGAACCTCTCTAAGAATTCATAGTAGTCCCTAGTTATTGATAGGATGTTAATCTATATGGTGATGGGGGACACCACATGGGGAAAACCCTCAGTATTAGAAGTGTTGAGTTGAAGATACCTAGAAAAGAAATGGGATTTTTGGTGTAGGATTAGGTACATGAGGAAGCATGAGTACCAAAAGGTACCCATTACTAAGAAATTCTCTAGTTCATTCTTCATGGTGGAAGCAATGGATTTGACAAAGTCCATTCTGAATTCTTGCCCTTTTTTTTTATATCAATAGGAAGAGCGCTACTAGATAAAGTCATAGATGTTGACATCATCATCCATGCCTAGGATGAAAGCTAACATAGATAGAGTGTCTTTCATATGCTGCATGGGGAAATTCAATGAGGGTATAAGTAGAGGAGGCATCTTGGTGACCTCAAATTTGAGGAGATTCTTGAGGAAATTGGCCTTCTCCTTGACCTAGGAATACTAGACAAGTTTCAGACTCTTGATGCTGTAGACAATGGATTTAGGGTTGTAAGGAAGTCGAAGCATCTCTCTGATATCATCTACACTAATTTTTACTTTTAAGTGGATATTACCAATAATCACTCTAGTGTCAATGTTATATCTTCTTGGGTAGAGGGATACAATATCAAGGCATGGGTGTATATGGGCACCATGTATTATGGTAGCATATTTTCCCATAATTTGCATTTGAAGGTATTATAATCATTCTTGCTTACTCTGTTAAGCATTTAGGTGTAAGCACCCTCTCTCAAATTCTTAGGGTTTTAGTCCAAATTTGGATTGAATATATTATCTATGAAATTAGTTACTAAAGCTTGGTCTCTACAGGGTCCCCTGGTTGTTAGTTTGGTTAATGACACCTTCTCTTTTGCTTGAGCAAGGGCTAAAACATAGGCTCTATCTATTATGCATCTAAAGGGATGGTATCCTCTGCTATTTGAATTATGGGTTCTTGGCTTTGAGAGATGTTTGCCACTACCAGATGAGGATGTAGAGGCCTCCATACTTGTATCTACTTTGACAAGCCTTTTCTGATTTCTCTTGTGTAAGACTAGATTGATGGTTATTATAGAGAGAATTACATAACATGATTAGTCAAACATTAATCCAATAAACTAAAGGAAGAATGCATAAAAACAAACCAAATTAAGCCTATATATTCATGTGGGAATTAATAATGACAATGAAATACAAATGAAGAAATTAAGAAATATATACCTTCCCAAGTGAATCCATTCTCCAAAAGTAGCTCAAAAGCATGTTCTACCTTGATCAAGCATCCTTGTCTTTATCAAAAATGGTGGTAAACTCCTCCAATGTCTTAAGAACACTCCATAAAACCTAGGCTCATGATTTGGAGTCAGTAAACTATCCTATCAAAGAAGCTTGCAAATAAAATCAATGATAAAATGCAAAAGATTATGAAAACAATTTAACATTATGACTTTACAATATTCAAGCTTAAAAATGATGTCCATGGCCTCTCTATTTATAGATTTTAAAGAATGAACAGAATCAACCTAAACCTTCCATCTTGAGATGAAGATGTGTGGTTGAGGATTTATTCAATAGTTGGAATTAAATCCATAATTATCCTCATCATGAATTTGGAAAAAGGGGCATTGATGAGGCATGGAGGGTCATTATGAGGCATGGGAGACCCATAATCCTGATATTTATGGCATTTATGGCCTAGGGATGTCTTCTGAAGAAATGATGTCACTTGATAATGTAGTTAATAGAGATCAATTTTCAAAAAGAAATATTAAACAACTCTCATGGAAAATCCACTTAAGCTCTTGATTTGGATTAATTAGCCTTAAATAAGGTTAATCAACATTTTTGCAATTATTTGGAAATTGGCCCTCAATTAATCAAAATGGTTAGAAAGTCATATTATTGAGTTATAATTTGATGCTTTGGAACCATATTCCCATTTAGGATGTTTTCAACACAAAATAACAAAGGTACATTATGTGTACCAATGAATTAGAAAAAAAGAGTGACCTATGTTGAGTTGTGGAGCTAAAAGCTTCACTAATGTGCAAATGTGGAGGTTGCTAAGTTACATAGTAACCGACATCGATTAGAGCCAACTAAGATTGGTTATGGGTCGACCGACATCGGTTATCTCTAGCTACATAGTAATCGGCATTGGTTATGGTCGGCTGGCATCGGTCAGGTAGGAACTGACATCGATCACCTGTGTGTTTCCAGAACTGTTCTAATTTTAGACAAACAATTAGTTTGCATGTAAAGACTAATTTTAGTCTTGAGTCTACGTTTTTAATTATTATTTGCTTTGGGTTCTATTTAAGAGACCCATGGGGCTATATTGTAATCAAGGAGGCAACAAAAGTTGAGTTGATTATCACTTGGAAGGTAGGCAAAACAACCATTGAGTTGATTGTCACAAAGGAGTAGGAAACAACAACCATTGGGTTGATTGTCACTGGAGGGAACAACAACTTGGTATTGAGTTGATTGTGATTGTAATTGATTGAGAGAGAGAAATCTTGAGGGAGAATTACTGTACATCCAAGAGGTGTGAGGAGAAAGAGATTTCTTCATTGTATTTCTTTTTGGAAGAGTTTAATACAAGATTGGTTGTTTCTCGTATCTCCTATTCTTTGTTGTTTCTAATTTCTAGTTACTTATTCTTCTAGTTTAATTATGTGTTTAGTTACTTATACAAAAGTAATTAATTAAGCTCTAAGGTACTAACAATTGGTATCAGAGCTATAGGATCCTAACAGGTGGTATCAGAGCCAGGTTCACTATCAGAGTGGGTTAGTGTTTATTGATTATAGGTTCACTCACAAGGGTTTTTGTTTGAGTATGAGTAAAGCAATGGCAGAAGAAACTAAACTAAGAATGGAGAAATTCAATGGCAAGAAGATTATCTATATTAGAAAGATTTGTACTTACCATTGGGTGGGGTTTCAAGAAAGCCAATAGATATGCAAGATGAAGAATGGAATGTTCTTGATAAAAAGGCTCTTGGATCTATAAGGTTGAGCCTGGCATCATCTATGATTTCCAACTTATCACAGGCAAAGGCAATAGTAGAGTTAATGGATACTTTGGCAAATTTATATGAAAAACCCTCAGTTTTGAATAAGGTATATCTTATGAAGCAATTATTTAATTTGCAAATGCAAGAAGGTGGATCTGTATATAGTCATCTTAGTGATTTCCATGGATTAGTAAATCAGTTAATTTTAGTCAAAATAGTTTTTGATAATGAAATTAAGTCTCTCTTAATCTTATGCTCTTTACCTGAAAGTTGGGATAGCTTGGTAATGGTAGTTAGTAATACTGCGTCTGCTTCAAATATCTTGAAAGTTGATGATGTTGTTAGTGTAATCTTGAATGAAGAAATTTACAAGAAAAGCATAGGGAAAACATCAGGTAATGATTTAAGTGTTGAAAGTAGGGGAAAGCAAAGAGAGAAGGGCAAGCAAGGGAAATCAAGGTCAAAGATGGGAAGTAGATCCAAATCCAAAAATGGAAGTATCACCTGCTGAAATTGTGGAAAGAAAGGGCATGCAAAGAAATATTGTTGGTTGAAAGAAGATCAACATGAAGGTAATAAAGAAGCAAATGATGCAGGTATTGTTGCACAAGATGCTCTTATATTTTCCTTGGATAAAGTAGAATCTTGGATTTTAGATTCTGATGCTTCTTTCCATGCAACCCCAAATAGAGAATTTTTCCATGATTATGTCCATAGAGACTTTGGAAAATTTTATTTAGGGGATGGTGAGCCTTGTCAAATTGTTGGCAAAGGAAAAGTGCAGCTGAAATTGCAGAATGGCAACACATGGGTGTTGAAGGATGTCATGCATGTACCCATCCTGAAGAGGAATTTGATTTCTATAGGAAAGTTGAGAGATGAGGGTTGCACAATAACTCTCACAGCTGAATCTTGGAAAGTTTCCAAGGGTGCACTTGTATTAGCTAGAGGTAAGAAAGTAGGTACACTTTATCTATCTACTTGTATTACTGATTCTCCTTCTATTTTATCTACTTTAGATGTAGATGCAAAGATGTGGCACTGTAGGCTTGGTCACATGAGTGAGAAGGGAATGGATGTTCTTAAGTCAAAAGGTAAGCTTTCAGATTTGAAAAGCATAGATCGAGATTTCTGTGAGCATTGTATTTTTGGGAAACAAGAGAAAGTGAGGTTTCTCAAAACTAGGTCAACAAAGAAGAAGGTCAAGTTGGAGCTTGTTCACACACACATGTGGGGACCAACTCATGTAGCTTCTATTAGAGGATCATAGTATTATGTTTTTTTCATTTATGATGCTATAAGAAAGGTATGGGTTTATTGCATAAAGAGGAAATCTGATATTTTTGACACATTTAAGAAATGGAAAGCCTTGGTTTTCAATGAGAAGGTGATGTATAATGATTAGCTCAAGAGGCTGAATAATTTTGAGTAGGGCAATCTTTATTTAGATGAGGTTATAATCCAAAATGATCTCATAGGTAAAAATCATCACTCACAAAAAAACACAGACACCAATGTCGGTCAAGTAGAGACTGACGTCGATCAGGCAGGAACTGACATCGGTCAGGTGAAGACTAAAGCTAGTGATGTTAGGTAGGTGGAAACTGACATCGATCAGATGGAAATTGATGTCGATCAGGTTAGTCAGGTGGAACTGACATCGATCAGGTGCAGATTGAGAGATGACCAGGATCGGTCACTGTTAGACAAAAATTTGGGTGGACAACAAGCTGTTAATGAGTCTCAAATGCCCATGAGGAGGTCCAAAAGGGTAAGTAAACCTCTAATTTGTTATTCCCCTTCTTTATACTACTTGTTGCTCACTGATGGTGGAGAACCAAGAAGTTTTGAAGAGGCAATGTAGGTAGATTCCAGGAAATAGTGGGAGCATGGCATAAATGAAGAAATTGATTCCTTGGAAGAGAACCAAACATGGGATTTGGTTGAGTTGCCAGCTGAAAAGAAAGTACTGAAAAACAAATGGATTTACAGGTTAAAGAAATGAGAGAATGGACAAGTGAGACATAAGGCTAGGTTATATGGTCTTAAGCAAGCTCCAAGACAATGGTATTTGAGGTTTGATAGGTTTATGACAAAGCATGGCTTTATCAAATGTCAATCTAACCATTGTGTTTATTTTACCAGATTGGATAATAGTAGCTACATTATCCTATTACTGTATGTAGATGATATGCTTGTTTTAGGTTCACACATGTAGGAAATTATTGAGCTAAAGGTAAAATTAGCTCAGACATTTGCCATGAAGGATTTAGGAGCAACAATCCTTGGCATGAGTATTTCTAGAGACAGAGAAAATCATAGGTTGATTTTGTCTCAAGAGGATTATGTGAATAAGGTGATGGAGAGATTCAATTTGTAGGATGCAAAATTGGTATGCACACCTATGGCTAGACAGTTCAAGTTAAGTAAATAATAGTGTCCTAAATCACATGATGAGGTTGAGTACATGGTATGTACTAGACCTGATATTGCCCAAGCAGTGAGAGTTGTTAGCAAGTTTATGGCCAATCCAAGAAAGGAGCACTGGAAAATAGTTCAGTGGATTCTCAGATATCTGAGAGGGACCAGTAGTAGGCATTTATGCTATGGAAGGTCAAACACTTCTCTATATGGGTATGTAGATTCAGATATGGTAGGTGACTTGGATGGCAAGAGAAGCACCACAAGATATGTGTTCACTATTGGTGGAACGACGATTAGCTGGACTTCAAAGTTGCAGAAGGTTGTTGCCCTATCTACCACAGAGGTAGAATACATTATAGTCATAGAGGCTAGCAAGGAAATGATATGGATGACACAGTTCATGGAAGAGTTGAGAAAGGAGCAAGAGAGTTGCAGATTATACAATGATAGTCAAAGTGCAATTCATTTGACAAAGAATTCAACCTTTCATTCAAGAACCAAACATATATAGCTTAGGCACCACTTCATTAGACAGGTATTGGAGGATGGTCAGTTGAAGTTGGAAAAGATCCATATGGATGAGAACCCTGCAGATATGTTAACAAAGATGGTAACAAAGGAGAAGTTGAATTTTCATTCAAATTTTGTTGGTCTTCAAGATTGAACTTGAAGATGGAGAAACAAGCCAAAAATAAATTAGAGGATGTTGTTGTATAGGTACAGGTGCAGCTGTTTATCTCCAAGTGGGAGATTGTTGAGTTGTGGAGCTAAAAGCTTCATTGATGTGCAAATGTGGAGGTTACTGAGTTACACAATAACCGACATCGGTCAGAGCCAACTGACATCAGTTATGGGTCAATCGACATCGGTTATCTTTAGCTACACAGTAACCGGCATCAGTTATAGTCGGCCGGCATCGATCAGGCAGGAACTGACATCATTCACTTGTGTGTTTCTAAAACTATTCTAATTTTAGACAAACAGTCAGTTTGCATGTAAAGACTAATTTGAGTCTTGAGTCTATGTTTCTAATTATTTTTTGCTTTGGGTTCTATTTAAGAGACCCATGGGGCTGTATTGTAATCAAGGAGGCAACTACGATTGAGTTGATTGTCACTTGGAAGGTAGGTAAAACAACGATTGAGTTGATTGTCACAAAGGAGTAGGAAACAACAACCATTGGGTTGATTGTCACTAGAGGGAACAACAACTTGGTATTGAGTTGATTGTGATTGTAATTGATTGAGAGAGATAACTCTTGAGGGAGAATTACTGTACATCCAAGAAGTGTGAGGAGAAAGAGGTTTCTTTATTGTATTTCCTTTTGGAAGAGTTTAATACAAGATTGATTGTTTCTCGTATCTCCTATTCTTTGTTATTTCTAATTTTTAGTTACTTATTACTTCTGGTTTAATTTCGTGTTTAGTTGCTTATACAAAAGTAATCAATTGAGCTCTAAGGTAATAACAATTGGTATCAGAGCTGCAGGATCCTAACAACCTAGAGCATAAAAAAGTGAAATCATCATTTTGACTCAAAATGAATTGATCAAAGTTAGTTGGACCATAAATTGCATTGCCCTATTTAGGGATACTTTGACTTAAATTGGCACTTGTAAATGACAAGTTTGAACTATTTAGGGTGTTTTATGTATTTTATCCTAAAATGTGCATTCACTATTGGTGGAACGGTGGTTAGCTAGATTTCAAAGTTGTAGAAGGTTGTTGCCCTATCTACTACAGAGGTAAAATACATTGCAGTCATAGAGGCTAGCAAGGAAATGTTATGGATGACTCAGTTCATGGAAGAGTTGGGAAAGGAGCAAGAGAGTTGCAGATTGTACAATGATAGTCAAAGTGAAATTCATTTGGCAAAGAATTTAGCCTTTCATTCAAGAACTAAGCATATACAACTTAAGTACCACTTCATTAGATAGGTATTGGAGGATGGTCAATTGAAGTTGGAGAAGATCCATATGAAAAGAACCCTACAGATATGTTAGCAAAGCTGGTAACAAAGGAGAAGTTGAATCTTCATTCAACTTTTATTGGTCTTCAAGATTGGACTTGAAGATGGAGAAACAAGCTAGAAAAAAATTAGAGGATGTTGCTATATAGGTACAGGTACATGTGTAGCTATTTATCTCTAAGTGGGAGATTATTGAGTTGTGGAGCTAAAAGCTTCACTGAATGTGCAAATGTGGAGGTTGTTGAGTTACACAGTAACTGACATCGGTCAAAGCCAATCAACATCAGTTAGGGGTTGACCAACATTGGCTATTTTCAGCTACACAATAACTAGCATTGGTTATGGTCGGCTGGCATCGATCAGACAAGAACCGACATCGGTCACCTGTGTGTTTCCAAAACTATTCTAATTTTAGACGAACAGTTAGTTTGCATGTAAAGACTAATTTTAGTCTTGAGTCTACATTTATAATTATTGTTTTCTTTGGGTTATATTTAAGAGACCCATGTGGCTATATTGTAATCAAGGAGGCAACAATGGTTGAGTTGATTGTCACTTGGAGAGTAGGCAAAACAACCATTGAGTTGATTGTCACTGGAAGTAGGCAACAATAACCATTAGGTTGATTGTCACTGGAGGGAACAACTCAGTGTTGAGTTGATTGTAATTGAGAGAGAGAGAACTCCTGATGGAGAATTACTGTACATCCAAGAGGTGTGAGGAGAAAAAATATTTCCTCATTGTATTTCCTTCTAGAAGAGTTTAATACAAGATTGTATTGTTTCTCGTATCTCCTATTCTTTGTTGTTTCTGATTTCTAGCTACTTATTACTTCTAGTTTAATTTCATGTTTAGTTACTTATACAAAATTAATCAATTGAGCTCTAAGGTAATAACAATTGGTATCAAAGAGCTACAGGATCCTAACAGGTGGTATCAGAGCTACAGGATCCTAACAACCTAAAGCATAAAAAAGTGAAATCATCATTTTGACTCGAAATGAATTGATCAAAGTTAGTTTGACCATAAATTGCATTGCCCTATTTAGGGATACTTGGACTTAAATTGGCACTTGTAGATGACAATTTTGAACTATTTAGAGTGTTTTATGTATTTTATCCTAAAATGTGCATTTGAGTGCAAATCGAGTAAGATTGACAATTTCAACACAAATGGTTTTAAGAATTAGATGTCTACATTTTCCCCTTGTTTGAGAAGCATAGCAAGATATTTAGGTGAAGTAACATATTTTCAAAGAAAATAATTTTCAAGAAGAAATTGGAACATACCCATGATGGCCCCTCGATAGGACATACTAGGATGGAAGAAAAGGATGGACTCTCAAAAAGAGAGAGAAAGTGAGAGATTAACCCATGGAATAGATCACATCCAGATGAGCTAATGCTTGCACATGTGATTACCATCAATGATCAAAATATAATTAGAGGTATAATAGGCCCCAAATATAGGGGGAATGGGAAAGATACAATCCATAAATGTAAGGGACACACTGAAAATGTACCCAATTTGAGAGTATAAGCTATATGCTTACGATATTGATCAATCCTGAGACAAGTTTCACACTAAAATATTACCATCATGGGATTTAATGTGGAGCACTTGGAATTAGAGGGAAAAAGAGAATGTTCTACTTTAGGAAGGGAAGCACCATTAGAACGGGGTTTCCAAAGAGAATATAATAAGTACTCTAGTAGAGTAAATATGATCATGATAAAATAGTTTTTCCCTAATAGGGCTAATTTTTATCATTGATAAAGAATAAATAATGGTTTGATCTTGTAGATCCGATTTGATTTAGATGTGGTTCAGATGGTGGGCCCTAGCATGGATAATTGGCAAGCAAAATAACTCAAAGATATAACCCAAAAGATAGGTTAAAACGAGTGGGCACAAATGTATATGCGATGGTGTAATGGCTTAGAAAGACATATAAAACCAAGATTATGAGAATTCACAAAGTGATGGAAGAGAATAAAATAATAATGAAAGATAGCTAAGCTGACCTCAATAGAAATTAAGTGCTTCCTACATAGTTTCATGGACTCATGTTCCAACATGAACATCAAGCCAATGTAGTTCACCCATGTTTGGGAGAGAATGGAATGAGGAATGATGAAAAATGACCACAAATTTATTAGACTCACAATTTATACAAAGAGATGCATGTCTAAGCATAGATTTGAGTGCTAAAATGAATAATACCTAGATGCCTAATTCCATATCACGAGCCTAGATTATGTGAAGTGTTCTTGAGAACTATTCATCAGAGTGATGTTGACATTAAGACTTTGAGACCTGAGCATAAAATGCTTACTATAACAAAATAAATAGGCATTATAAGTATGAATAACTTAGGATGACATAAGATTTTAATTGCACTGAGTCGATTCAAATGTGAATACCTATAACTAAGGATAATGGTAAAATAATGACCAAAACTAGAGTTACAACTATTTACATTTAAACAAAAAAGTAAAGACAAAGAAAAAGATAAACGTAAATGAATCTAATTTGAAATCAATATATGATCAATCAAGACTTAAGTAGGAACAAAAATGTTTAAAAATAAACAACAAGAACATCTAAACAACATGAGACCAAGATATGAATACTCAAGATCCATGTGGACATCAAGGCATTCTTAATCACAAAAGAGAAAAGAAAAATAAAACAAAAAAATAAGACACCAATAAAATAATGGTCTAATAACAATGTAATATCATAGGATCAAGATATAAACAATCAAGGTCCATGTGAATCATCAAAATTTTCTAAAACACCAAAGAGATAAGCAAAAACATATAGGTAAACACAAGACCAAAATGAGATAAGAACTAATAAAAGGAGAAGAAATAAAAGTAGAGGTGCGAAAGCACAAAAAAACACCAAGAAAACTCAAATAAACACACACAAACAAAAACCAAGTTAGTGTGGTTTAAATATAAATATTCATGTATGTGCAGTAGAGGTGTTAATTTCCATCACAACATAAAAAAGAATAATGACACAACAATTATTCCCTAGTTAAAGAGGAATAATGATAGAATAAATGGGTGAAGAGAAGAAAAGGAAAGGGTTGGTTGAGCTGATTCCAGATGTACAAGACAAGTGGATGCTACCTATATAGTTCTATGGATGCATGTTCTAACATGAACTTCAGGCCAAATGTAGTTCTCCTAAGAAATGGGATAGAAGAAAAAATGATGGTCAGACTAGCATGATTAATGTTATAAAAGAAAGGGAAGATATGACAAATAAATGAGAATGGTCTGGAAAATAAGAAGATAATGAGATGAGAAAGAATGATCTTGAAAAATGGCAAGTGTATGGGACAAGATGAACTGGTGTTTTCGTGCTTACAAAATGGCAAGAACATAGTATGGTAGGATGAGAATATATAAATGTACAAAGCATGAGACAATGTTTTTATTATTTTATGGATCATGTTATGATGTTTTTGGTATTTTCAAAGTATTTCTATTATTTTTGGTGTTTTTGGGATAAAATATACACAAGGTGGGACCATCTAGTCAAGGAGATGCACGTTAGAGAGTAGAGGTTCTAATAAAATAGCTAAGCCAATTATAATGACCCATGATTATAAATTGGTGAGAGTGAGGAGAAGGTGATCGAGCTAACCGCAAAGAAAATTGAGTGCTACCTACATAGTCTCGAAGGACCTCAAGTCAATGTAGTTCAAACAACATAGTTCATGTCAATATTATTTTAATTCATCATGGTAAAAAATTAATTAGTTTTAGTCAACACCATGATGCCCCATGAAGAGGACATACTCGAATGGAAGAAAAGGATGGACTCTTGAAAAGAGAGAGAAAGTGAGAGATTAACCCATGGAATAGATCACATCTAGATGAGCTAATTCTTGCACACGTGATTACCATCAATGACCAATATATAATTAGAGGTATAATAGGCCCTAGAGATAGGGGGAATGGGAAAGATACAATCCAAAAATGTAAGGGACACACTTTAGATGTACCCAATTTGAGAGTAGAAGATGCATGCTTACAACATTGATCAATCTTGAGATAAGTTTCACACTAGAATACTACCATCTTGGGCATTAGTGTGAAGAGCTTGGAATTAGAGAAAAAGAGAGAACATTCTACTTTAGGAAGGGAAGCACCACTAGAATAGGGTCTCTAAAGAGAAGATAATAAGAAGTGACCTAGTAGAGTAAATGTGATCATGTTAAAATAGTTTTGCTCTAATAGGGAGAATTTTGATCATTGATAAAGTATAAATAATGGTTTGCTCCTCTAAAGCTGATTTGATTTAGACATGGTTCAGATATTGTGCTCCAGTATGGGTAATTGGCAAGCAAAATAGCTCAAAGATATAACCCAAAATATAGGTTATAGCGAGTGGGTGCAAACGTACATGTGATGGTGTAATGGTTTAGAAATCCATATAAAACCTAGCATATGATAATGCACAAAGTGACAAGAGATATGAAAAGAAGAATGAAAGATAGCCAAGCTGACCTTAATATAAATTGAGTGCTACCTACATAGTTCTATGGACTCATATTCCAAAATGAACGTCAGACCAATATAGTTCACCCAAGTTTCAGAGAGAATGGAATGAGGAATGATGAAAATTGACCAAGAATTGATAAGATTCACAATGTATGAAAAGAGATGCACATCTAAGCATATATTCAAGTGCTAAAATGCATAATACCTAGATATTGAATTCCATATCACGAGCCTAGATTATGCAAAGTGTTCTTGAGAACTATTCATTGGAGTGATGTTGACATTAAGACTTTGAGACTTGAGCACAAAGTGCTTGCTATAGCAAAATAAATTATGCATCATAAGTATGAATGATTTAGAATGACATAATATTCTAATTGCGCTAAGCTAGTTTTGTTGTCCCCAAAAAATGCCACTCATTTTTGGGACAACCTACATATTAAAAAATCCTCTCTTCCCCTTTTAAATTTTTTCAAAGCATTCAGGATCAAAGGCTTCTACAGTGAAGTTTAGTCAAAAGAACAAGTTTCCAACACTCAGTCATTTCCAGGTTTGGTTCAATGTGCTTGGTGCAAAAGAATAAAGGACTTTGCCAAATAATTAAGAATGAACCATTGAATCGTTGAACCAAAAGGTTCAATGAGTTCAAAGTTCAATGGTTCAACATGGTTCAAAGGTTCAAAGTCAACCTCTATCAAAGAGAGAAGCAACAAACAGGTGGTTCAACGACGGGTTCAACCAAAGGAATGATTCAATGGCTCAGTTTAACCAAGTGGTTCAATGCTTTATTTCACTTGGGTGGTTCATTCCCTTTGTTTCAGCGTCTTTTGGTTCAATACTTAGTTCATCAGCTTGGTTCATTCAATTGAACCATCGGTTTGAACCATTTTTTGGTTCAATGTTTGGGTTCAAAGACATGGTTCAAGCAATAGTCAACCAATGACGTCCCCGAAAATGTCAAATTTAAGGTGAGGGAATATCCGTTGAAATTCAAATAAAGCACAGAACTCAAAGGAAGAACCAAGTGACTGGCTTGAAAGATAGCCTGATAGCTCAAATTGCAGCAGGAAGAGACAAAGTTGGAAAAGCCTGACTGAAGAGAAAAGCCCGCAAAAAAGTGCCTGATAGAAAAAGACAAGTGCAGTGAATGTGACAAGTGTTTGCGTCTGTGTTCCCCTTTTGAGTTGCTCGAGCAAAACATGTCGTGGACTCCATTTTCTATGAGTTTCTAATGAGTTTCATAACAGCGGAACTTGCCACTTGTCAAAGACACAGAAAGGACCCCCCAAAGACTTAGGCAAGAAGGGCTATAAAGAGCAAAGAAGCGCTTAAGCAGTGAAGAGAGGAGCGAGACTAAAAGATGAGAAATATCTTCGAAAGAGTTATTCCTAGAAGGTGAAATAGTGGATCGAGTAGACTTATGAGCACACCAAACCAAGGATGTGGCCTATTTTCTTCCATAAAGTAAAGACAAATATGCAAAGGACCAGACAGTCCATATTAAGGAAAAGACATATGGGATAAAATAGTTAAGATAGCTGCCCTATTTTCAATGCAGTCCTTTGACAAACCTGAAAATACCTTCAAGGCATTGAATGCAGGGCATGGGCTGACATATGAAAAACAAGCACCCAAGTCTTTCTTGGGGTGCTATATATTGTAATCTCCCATTTGTTGTAAAGGAGACTTCTTATTTTTACAAGAACGAAACTCTACCCATTTTGAAAAAAGAAGACTGAGACTTTGAGCTCAGGTTGTAATTTCATTTTCCTTGTTATTTGAATGAGAAAGCAAGTTTTTATAGACTTTGTGCTGTTTTGACTTGTGTCCTCTGAAGGTGTCCTTATTCATTTAATTTGGTGCACAAAATTAGTAAAGGTAACAAAGATGTGTCTTGAAACCAACTGTGAGAAGACTTTGTGCTTTCACAATTGATTTCAGTCTGTGTTTTCCTTTCCTTTTTGTGTTGAGGATTCTGAGGCAACTTTGTGCCCCCATTATCCTTTGTGTTATACTCTTTGGGGTCGAGGTGGATACTTTGCACTACATTTTAGGCTATTGGTTACTCTGCACCTTTGGTTACTTGTTACTAGAAAGATTCTTGTTGCCTGCAAGAACAAGCACTTTTGAAAGAAGAGAAATGCCTTCTATCGCTTCACCAGGATTTCTACTATTTAGGAAGGAATCTGGCTCTTGGCTGAAAGTTACTTCTAAAAGAAGATAAGCACCTTCCCCATCACCCAATATTCTCTTCTATTTGTCAGCATCATCTCTGAAAGAAGAGAGATGGATGGTTTGTCCTACCCCCTATGTCTTACTTTCTATATATATATATATATATATATATATATATATATATATAGCCCCTGCATCTCCTGCATATCTATAGGGAACCTCCCCTTGATGAGAGGAGATATTTGTCCCCTGCTAATGCAGTAAACCTGCACATCTGACTGACTGATCTCCCTATGCTATGGTGATAGGAACTATTTTGGTCACCAGTTAGCTGGCCGACATAATATTCACCCAATAATTTTTGGCAACTTTGCTGGGGACTTGAACAAGCAGTCCCTACCCTTATCCATTATAGAATATGGAAACTCCCATCTGGGCCTTACCCACTATCATTATAGCCTTACTATCTCCCTCCATCCTCCATATCCATTACATTATCTGGTCTGTAAACTAGATCTACTAGAGAAAGAATGAGCAGTTCTAGTTCTTTCCCATTGTTATTTTTCCCCCATCTTTGGGCAATAAGTTTTGGCGACTCTGATGGGGACATAGTAATTTTGTGCAATTTGGAACCTCAAGTTTCAGATTGAAACATCACCTATGTCTTACCCTTTATCATTATCACCTTATCGATTATAGAGTCTGGCGACTCCCATCTGGGTCTTACCCATTATCCATTTATAGCCTTACCATTTTCACCCATCTCCATTATATTATCTGGTCTGCAAAACCAGAGCTGCTGGGAAAGAAAGCATAGTTTGAAGCCTCAAGCTTTACGCTGAAGCATGGCCAGTTCTTTTCCATTTTTGTCCTACCATCTGGCAGTGACACCCAGATGTGTTATCCCCATTTTTCAAAAATTAAATCATGGTAGTTCGAGGCCCATGGGGTAACTCTTTTGGCCCACTTAATCTAACTCCACCCCTGCATGAGCTACCACTCAGTTCAAGAAAGAATTTCCCCAAATTCTTTGGTGATAGAAGAGTCCACCCTGATGAACACATTGCAGCCTTCACCATAGCCTGTGGTGTGATAGGGGTGGAATTTGAAGATGTAGCAGTTAGGCTATTTGTGGAGATGCTACAAGGTTCTGTTGCAAACTAGTTTTACCATCTGCAGACTGGATCAATGACTAGTTGGGACACTATCAAAGCTAAATTTGAAGCAAGGTTCAGGCCAATAGAAGATGCACATGCCCTTATAGCCCAGCTCACACAAATGAAGAAGGAGCCCCATGAGCCTATGAGGGACTTCATTGCTAGGTTCGACAAGCTGAGGCACATGATTCCCATGATTGCCCAGCCTACACCTCATAATCTCATGTGTTTCTTCGTCAACTCATAGCTGACTGAAGTGAGTTTTTTATTGAGATGGGCTAGACACATAGACCTTACTACTACTCAAGATTTAGCCACTGAGTTAGAAGATGACCTTATCTTGGTTGGAAAGATAAGAAGGGATTCAAACAAAGGTGCATCTTCCTCATCTTTTGATAATTCACCTACAACCACCATTGATCCAATGGTGTAGAAGCTATCCAATGAAGTGTTGGCCCTCAGAAGATAAATGACACAAGGGATGTCATCTGCTCCTTCATACAGAGATGCACCAAGGAGGACATTCCCTGATCAGGCACATCAAGGGCAACCCAATCATCTTCCTCCCCCACAGAGGAACCTTGCCATTGAAGCACCTCCAGCTAACTCAGCAGTTGGTTATTTGGAAACAAAGCATGATTTCTCTTTCCAACCTAAGTTTAATCAAGAAAATGATGTTGGTCTCTTCAAGAAGGATCAAGAAGAGTCAGCTAGCGACTCGCACATCAATTTCCTGGATTACTAGGATGAACCCAGAAGTAATGGTGGAGCATCCATGGGATCATATGCTATGATCACCTAGTCCCAAAATCAGTTAGCTCAACACTTTGATAAAGGAGAAATAGAGGAGTGACCTTAGCCTACAATTTTAATTGCTAAGAGCGGGACCACTCTACCTATCCAGTTGAAGGACCCAGTGGTCGCTGAGAAAGTAAGTATCCCAAACATCTCTGCACATTCTACTTCAAAATCATAGATCAGTTCTCCCACCCATCCCATAAACCAAAAATAAGAACTCCCATCCCTTGTGCCTAGTCCAATCCAACCATTTGACATAATTAATCATGTCAAATGTGTCAAGACCCAAACAGCTGCCCCTGTAGCCCAAATTTTGTTTGAGTCTTCAGGCAGGGATGAAATAGCAAAAGAATTGGAGTGGAGCATAAGTATAAGGGAACCCTCCCTCCCAAATAAAGAAGAATCTAAGATATCTAAGGGGGGACAATCAAGACATGTGCTAGACTGAGTTATCAGGACAACAAATTATGGTACTGTACCATACTACTGTGCTCCAAAATCAGGCAGAGGAACTCTTCGTAGGGAGAGCAAGGAGTTATGGTTTTCAATTTGAAGACCACATTCTGCCATGGAGCAAGAAGAAGAAAAGGCCAAGAGGAAGACACAGGAGATTGAATTCCTGGTGGAAAGTTCCAATTGACCGTCACCATTTATGGGGACAAAATGGTTTCCTGTTGGTTTATCAGGATGGCACACCATTTTCACTATCTCGTAGTGGGCAGCATCTAAAGTGCTTCAAATCTTGAGGCATCAGATAAGATCATCTATACATATGTATATTTATATAGTCTTTAGTTCTATTTTGTGCTTTTTGTTTTCATTTTTTGGAGCCTTTCTTTTTGGGTAGCATGACTCCGTAGCCCAATGGCACACTTCAAGGCACTGGAGATTCTGAATTCTACTCCCTTCAATTGATTTTTGCAACTGAAGGTAGTTCCTCAACTAGAGCCAGCTGTTGTCCCCAAAAAAGGCTACTCATTTTTGGGACAACTTATAGATTAAAAAATCCTCTCTTCCCCTTTCAAAATTTTTCTAAGCATTCAGGGTCAAAGGCTTCTGTAGGGAAGTTCATTCAAAAGAACAAGTTTCTAGCACTCAGTCATTTCCAGGTTTGGTTTAATGCGCTTGGTGCAAAAGAATAAAGGACTTTGCCAAATAATGAAGAATGAACCATTGAACTGTTGAACCAAAAGGTTCAATGAGTTCAAAGTTTAATGGTTCAACATGGTTCAAAGGTTCAAAGTCAACCTCTATCAAAGAGAGAAGTAGCAAATAGGTGGTTCAACGGTGGGTTCAACCAAAGGAACGGTTCAATGGTTCGGTTCAACCAAGAGGTTCAATGCTTTATTTCACTCGAGTGGTTCATTCCCTTTGTTTTAGCGTCTTTTGATTCAATAATTAGTTCATCGGCTTGGTTCATTCAATTGAACCCTCAGTTTGAACCATTTTTTGGTTCAACCGATTGGTTCAATGTTTGGGTTCAAAGACATGGTTCAAGCAATAGTCAACCAATGACGTCCCCACAAACGTCAAATTTAAGGTGAGGGAATGTCCATTGAAATTCAAATAAAGCATAGAACTCAAAGGAAGAACTAAGCAACTGGCTAGAAAGATAGCCTGATAGCTCAAATTGCAGTAGGAAGAGACAAAGCTGGAAAAGCCCGACTGAAGAGAAAAGCCCATAGAAAAGCACTTGATAGAAAAATACAAGTGCAGTGAACATGACAAGTGTTTGCGTCTATGTTCCCCTTTTGAGTTGCTTGGGCAAAATGTGTCGTGGACTCCATTTTCTATGAGTTTTTAATGAGTTTCATAACAACGGAACTTGCCACTTGTCAAAGATGCAGAAAGGACCCCCCAAAGACTTAGGTAAGAAGGGCTATAAAGAGAAAATAAGTGCTTAAGTAGCGAAGAGAGGAGCGAGACCAAAAGATGAGAAATATCTTCGAAAGAGTTATTCCTAGAAGGTGAAATAGTGGATTGAGTAAACTTTTGAGCGTACCAAACCAAGGATGCGACCTGTTTTCTTCCATAAAGTAAAGACAAATATGCAAAGGACCAGACAATCCATATTAAGGAAAAGACATATGGGATAAAATAGTTAAGATAACTACCCTATTTTCAATGCAGTCCTTTGACAAACTTGAAAATGCCTTCAAGGCATTGAATACACGGCATGGGCTGACATATGAAAAACAAGCACCCATGTCTTTCTTGGGGTGCTATATATTGTAATCTCCCATTTGTTGTAAAGGAGACTTCTTATTTTTACAAGAATGAAACTCTACCCATTTTGAAAGAATAAGACTGAGACTTTGAGCTCAGGTTGTAATTTCATTTTCCTTATTATTTGAATGAGAAAGTAGGTTTTTCTAGACTTTGTGCTATTCTGACTTGTGTCCTCTGAAGGTGTCCTTATTCATTTAATTTGGTGCATAGAATTAGTAAAGGTAACAAAGAAGTGTCCTGAAACCAACTATGAGAAGACTTTGTGATTTCACAATTGATTTCAGTATGTGTTTTCCTTTCCTTTTTGTGTTGAGGATTCTAGGGCAACTTTGTGCCCCCATTATCCTTTGTGTTATACTTTTGGGCAGTCGAGGTGGATACTTTGCACTACATTTTAGGCTGTTGGTTACTCTACACCTTTGGTTACCTGTTACCAGAGAGATTCTTGTTGCTTGCAAGAACAAGCACTTTTGAAAGAAGAGAAGTGCCTTCTATCGCTTCACCAGGATTTCTACTATTTAGGAAGGAATCTGGCTCTTGGCTGAAAGTTACTTCTGAAAGAAGATAAACACCTTCCCCATCATCCAGTATTTCTCTTCTATTTGTCAGCATCATCTCTGAAAGAAGAGAGATGGATGGTTTGTCTTACCCCCTGTGTCTTACTTTTTGCATATATATATATATATATATATATATATAGTATATAGCCTCCTGCATCTCTTGCTTATCTATAGGGAACCTCCCCTTGATGAGAGGAGAGATTTGTCCCCTGCTGATGCAGTAAACCTCCACATCTGGCCAACTGATCTCTCTATGCTGTGGTGATAGGAACTATTTTGGTCACCAGTTAGCTGGCCGACAAAATGTTCACCCAACAAGTTTAAATGTGAATACTTATAACTAAGGATAATGGTAAACCAATGACCAAAACTAGAGTTACAACTATTTACAAAAAAAAATCAAAGATAAATAAAAAGAAACATAAATGAATCTAACTTAAAATCAAGATATGAAAAATTAGGATTCAATTAGGAACAAGAATGTATAAAATCAAGGCAAGAATAATTTGATAACATAAGATCAAGATATGAATAATCAAGATCTATGTGGACCATCAGGATGTACTTAGAAAATAAAACAAAGAAACAAGATCAAATAATAAAACAAAAGACCAGACAACAAAAAACAATCAAATAAACACACATAAAATATTTTTGAGTTTTTGAATGGTTTTGGAATTTTCTAAGTATCTCAACTTGATTGAGGATTAAGAGATACAGAACAGTCCAACTCATGAAATAGTGAAAGTGCACCAACTTAAAATGATTTTAATATAATGAAAGTGTATGATAAGAGGGATTGAGTTGATGTCGACATGAATTGAGCATAACCTATATAACCCCAAAATAATCCCAAGTCACAGTAATTTTACCCACATAAAAGGTGATGAAAAAACTAACTAGGTCACAACAAAAATCTAAAAAAATAAAGGCAAATGACAAGACAAATGATAATATTAATGAATATATGACATCCATATGTGGTTATAATTATGAAATAACATCATAATTCTAATTTTCCTAGAGGCGATTATAATCAGGGGTACCAAAATAATACTAATTTTCCCATAGGCAGTTATAATTAGTGATACCAAATAAGATAATAAAATAAAAATAACTTTCCAAATAAAATGTCACACTACTTCCATAGACTATCATTCAACATGAAATTAAAAAACTATTGAAACTTGATCAGAATCCCCCCATAAAAAGTGCATGATGAACCAAAGGAACCAAGATAAAAAATGTGATTGGTAAGATGACTAAAATCAAGCCTTGGTCAATAGTAAAGAAATGGTATAATAAAAATAGTATAAGGAAATGATCAGAAGACAATTGGATAAAGTGGCAATAAAGTTTCCCCTAAGTAATGATTAGCTTAAATTTCTCATAAAATAGTGAGAGCATAGGCTTAGGTTTCTCACAAAATGGTGAGAGCATAGAAAAGGGGTGACCAAGCTAACCTCAATAGAAATTGAGTGCTGCCTATATAGTCTCAAAGGACCTCAAGTCAATGTAGTTCAAATAGCATGGTTCATGGATTACAATGGTATAATAATGCCTAAAAAGGGTCTATAGGGTTTCCCCCAAGAGACAAGGAATGGGAAGGGAAAATGGTAATTGGAAAAGTGAAAAATGGTTCTATTGCACTTATTGATAAGGAGATGCACGTCCTAGTCAATATGTGAGACAACTAAAATGATTAGTTTATAAAAATTTTCAACCAATTCCCTTTTAGAAAAACTACCCTATTAAGACCTTTCTATTGATCTCAATCTCAATAATGTGTTTGTGATCTTTGTAGATCATTAATTCTACTTCCTTCAAATATTAAGACAAGATATATTTATAACCTTGATAAAGGAAAGTGCTGCGAGTGATAAATGATATAAGTGGGTAATGAATGGGTGGTTGATAATGGAATGTATAATAAATGGGAAACAAATGAAGATCAAGACTTTCAATCACATGTAACGTTGCTGATGTTGGATTTGACATAATTTTGGTTATGTTGGGGCTAAAGACCTCTAAAGATACTCTTGATAGGACCACCAGATTTTTTGTTGCTTGATCTTGAGAGTAGCTACCATCTGATTATGCCATAGATTGGAAATTATTTTAGTTTGATCTTGAATAATATATCCAATAAATAGTGAAGAAATTTTGTTCTCAACTATTGGCACCTCGATGAGGTTTTCACCAATGAATTTGTTTCGATCATCCCATAATGCCTCTAAGAAGGTTTCACAAAGAGATGTTAACTTTTGAATTTGATTGTCTTCTAGTGCCTTCAAAAAGGTTTCACTAAAAGATGCTATGTTTGATCTTTGCTTATCCCCTAGTGCCTCCAAAAAGGTTTCATGAGGATATTGTTCTTCTTCTAAATGAATTTGGTCTTGACCCCACTAATAGTCGACAAATGGTATGTCACCATAGATGTAGTTCAACAAAGTGTGATTCTATCGGTCCCAATTGACACTTGTGGGAGGAGGAATGTCAATATAATGGGATGGTGAAAAGAAGTAGAATACACATAGAAGATACTAGGATAAATTGTGTCGATGCTGAAGTAATCATCCTCAAAAACCATAGAAGGATCACAAATATATTTAAATTGATCCACAAGGCAATTGTAACCAATGTTGTAACAACCAATACTATAATCTATTTTTGAATCTAATTCTGAAGTAAGGGACTCTGAATCTCATATCACAAATAATTTTGATTTTATTTTTGATGCTAAAACCAATGTTAGTTTAAAAATGAAACCTGAGTCTAATATTGATTCTTCATCTGATATGGTTGTTTCGATAATGTTCTATTGAATGATGAATGTTTGACAAGTAATGGTCTATGATGGCATAATGGGATCAATAAAAAGTGATTCATCTTGGAAGGGTTCAATATAGACTAGCTTGTCTAAGTGAAGCCCCTTAAAGAGAGGGAACTGCTTAAGGGACATCTGAACAAAATCATGTCTATCAAAGTGAGACTCCTCAATGAATATGAAAATATCAAGAGACAACTCTACCGAGACTAGCTTATCAAGGAGATGAGGCTCTTTAAAAATAGGTAAAATATGAATAGGTAACTTATCACAGGTTGACTTGTCACAAATGGGTGTTTCAACAATAACATCATGGATTTAGTTCACAATTGGGTACAAAAAAACAATTTTGAACACATTTTGATCCTCATAAGATGGATCTTCAAGAGGTAATAGTTCTTATTTTGGCTCGAAGGTCGGTACAAAAATTCTAAAGTGGAACATTTGGTTTATTGAGATCAATGGTTTGGGGTTCAGTAATAGACTCTCCAAAAATCAGACTATTGAAGAAGGGATCAAACACAACTGTTTCATCAAATGGAGGTTCTTCAACAATAGGCTCATAAAAATCTAGTGATGGGCCAAATATGGTAATAACTGGATGTTTATTAGTTTGGCTTCTCATGAAAACCAAAGGAGGAGGTCCTAAAATGGTAATGACTGAACACTTCTTAGTTTGGTTGCTCATGCAAACCAATGGAGGAGGTACTAAAATGGTAATGACTGGATGCTTTTTAGTTTTGTTTCTTGTGAAAACCAAAGGAGAAGGTCCTAAAATGGTGATCCTAACAAGTTGTGGAGTTTGATTACTCACACAATCTAAAGCATCCAAGTCTTCTTGATAAACCCAATCATTCCAATCATAAGTTGGATTTTGACTATGTTCCCATGACTAATTTTTGTGAGGTGGATATAAATCTATCGCACAAACCATATTATCCCCATAAGGGTCTTGACTAAAGTTATAAAAGCCATTTTATGCATCCATTCTATCATAAATTGGATTATCCATGACTGTACCATAAGTATAGCTAGACATATCTTATTTAATGAAAAAATCTCCAAAACCAAAAAGACTTAGAGTTTTGAAAAATCTAAAAAGTGATGCTTAAAAGACAAAACGTTCAACGTTGGTTGAAAGGGTGAAGCTGCATCTCAAAATTATTTTGTGATAAGATTTGGCATAAAATAACCAAAATTCAAAGGTTTTTTAAGAAAGGTCGCGTTCTTCCAAATAAAGGCACAAAAAATTATGAGGACAATCACTCAAACAAACAAACAATCAATATTGTTCAAAATTGAGTAATCATTTAACCAAAGTTATGAAACCCAAAAGAAAAAGATATGTGTAACAACTACATGAATTGAGGCCTAAATAGAAATCAATCAATATTTAGATCTAAACTTGATAAGGTTAATTAGAGATGCAATATTGAAGACTAGGATTGTACTAAACAAGTTAGACAAGAGTGGACAACATACCATTACATAAACAAGGTCCAAATGATATACATGACATGGTTTGAAACAAATGGTTTTTGATACAATGGTAAATAAGTTCTTGAAACAAATTGAGAATTTTAACAGTATAAGCATGCTCAAATGATGTGATCTATGTTATGTTTCAAAAGACTCAAAGGCAAAAATGGTTTGACATGATTTGGGAAACATAACACTACCCTCCTCAACTCAAATACATGGTTTTGACATGGTTTATGGACAAACAAAACAAGTTTTAGTCTCAAAACATACCAAGCAAAAATGACCAAAATACACTAAGTATAATCATCCAAATCCTAGCAAGGGTATGGTAAAATGGGGTTGACTAAACTAACAAGTTTTTAAATGTTTCTAGGAGAATCAATTGCACAATGACTTTCACATCAAACAAAGCAAAATAAAATCATGAATTTTGGGTTCATAGCACTTAGATTGTTGCAAAAAGGTCTAGTCCTTTTTGCAACCACTACATCTTGTTGTTTGCTCAGTGTAGTGCGATGTCTAGTTATGTACATTACATCTCGTGTGTACTCCAACACTAGAAGGTGGTTTAACCTTTAAAACCTTTGATCCTAGTGGGAGTAGTTTGATTTCAGTGTTGAGAGATGAAACCCTAGGTCAAAGCTTCCCCAAAGAACTCATGAGAGGTAATGAAGTCCCCCTCACAAGCTAAGATGCAATGAAATGAAATACTTAAAAAGAAATACTTTAGGGTCATTTTCAAGATCACCCCTAACTATGATGAGTTTTTGGGGAGTGCTTTAGATGTCATTCTTTCTAAGCCTTAGACTAAGCTTACTTGAAATAAGGATGATGCTTTTGATTCTAAAAGTTCCGTAAAGGGGATGAATGGAAGAGCATACATGCAACACCCTTATTTTTGCCAATCAATTAATTAATCACCTATTTCATACAAACTTGACAAATGAGTTCACTTTTAAGCACCAAATAAGAGATTAGGTGATGTTCTTTTTGGCCCTTAGCCTTAATTACTAAAATAGTAAAAGATTGCACAAAAAAGGCCACATGAAGTAATAAAGACCTAAGTTCATTTTAAGCCCAAATTGAAGATTCAAGACTTAGCCTAATTTAATGATTAAAACACCAAATTTTAAAATGTTTCAAGAGTTATGATGTATTTTAATCACTAAATGAAATGTATCTAAGACTTAGTCAAATATTAGGTTCATTTTAAGCACTAATTCAAATGTGTGAAATCAAGCATGTTCATTTTAAACCCAAATGAAAGTGTGTTTGATTAGTCAAAAGAATTCAAAACAACTTCCAAACTACCCCCACAACCTATAAAAACATAATTATAAGGGCCTACTTTAAATCACTTAAGATTTTGAGAAAATGACATTAAGAATTTTAGCTCTCAGGTTGACAGTCAAGTTGTCTTGACAATTGAATAGGGTTGATTCGAGTTAGGTTGGACAGGCAAGTTGTTGGGTTGACAGGCAAGTCAAGTTGGATAGGTGAGTTGGGTTGGATAGGTAAGCTAGGTTGACAAGTGAGTTGGGTTAGATAGGCTAGTTGGGTTGATAGGCGGGTCAGGTTGGATAGGTGAGTTGGGTTGGACAGGTGAGTTATATTGATAGGCAAGTTTGGATGAACTAGAACTAATTTGGGATAAACTAGAACCAAGTTAAGTTGAATTAGAGTTGATTTAGGCTGAACCAAAGTTCAGTTGGGATGAACCAAAGTTGAGTAGAGTTAAATTAGAGCTGAGTTGGGATGAACTAGATCTGAGTCAGGCTGAACCAAAGTTGAGTTAAGATGAATCTGAGGTGAGTCAGGCTAAACCAGAGCTGATTTGGGCTGACCCAGAGCTAAGTTGGGTCAAACTAGAGCTGATTTGGGTTGAACCAAAGTTGACTTAGGCCATCCCAATACGAAAATAATGGTTTATAAAAATGGACTTTTTTGCTCAAATTTTTGCTTTCTTTGTTTCCATACTCCAAGATCCTACATGAAAATAGTTAGTAGGTTGCTTATAAAGGATTTATGAGAAAATTTGTGGGTTACAGTCCCACTGAGCATGCCTTAATGTAGAGAGGATTACATAACATGATTAGTCAAACATTAGTCCAATAAACTAAGGGAAGAATGAATAAAAACAAACCGAATTAAGCCTATCTATTCATGTGGGAATTACTAATGACAATGAAAGATAAATGAAAGAAAGTAAGAAATCTATACCTTCCCAAGTGAATCCATTTTCCAAAAGCATCTCAAAATCATGTTCTCCCTTGATCAAGCATCCTTGTCTTTATCAACAATGGTGGAAAACTCCTCCAATGTCTCAAGAACACTCTACAAGACCTAGGCTCATGATTTGGAATCACTAAACTAGCCTATCAATGAAGCTTGCAAATAAAATCAATGATCAAATTCAAAGGATTGTGGAAACAATTTAAAATTATGACTTTGCAATATTCAAGCTTAAAAATGATGTCCATGGCCTCTCTATTTATATATTTTTAAGAATGACCAAAATCAACCTGAACCATCCATCTTCAGATGAAGATGTGTGGTTGAAGATTGATTCAATATTTAGAATTAAATCCATAATTATTCTCATTATGAATTTGGAAAAAGGGGCATGGAGGGTCATTATGAGGCATGAGAGACCCATAATCTTGATAGTTGTGGCATTTATGGCATAGGGATGTCTTCCCAGGAAATGATGTCACCTGATGATGTAGTTAATAGAAATCAATTTCTAAAAAGAAATATTCAACAACTCTCATGGAAAATCCACTTAATCTCTTGATTTGGATTAATTAGACTTAAATAAGGTTAATCAATATTTGTGTAATTATTTGGAAATTAGCCCTCAATTAATCAAAATAGTCAGAAAGTCATATTTTGAGTTGTTATTTGACTTGAGAAGAATTGAAAGGTGCTAATAGATGCATTAAAATTGTATTCCCATTTAGGATGTTTTCAACATAAAATAATAAAGGCACATGATGTATACTAATGAATTAGAAGAAAAGAGTGATCTAAAGCACAAAAAAGTGAAATCATCATTTTGACTCAAAATGAATTGATTAAAGTTAGTTGGCCCATAAATTACATTACCTTATTTAGGGATATTTTGACCTAAATTGACACTTATAAATGACAAGTTTGAACCATTTAGGGTGTTTTATGTATTTTACCCTAAAATGTGCATTTGAGTGCAAATTGATTAAGATTGATAATTTCAACACAAATAGTGTTAAGGATTAGATGTATACATTTTCCCCCTATTTGAGAAGGCATAGTGAGACATTCAAGTGAAGCAATGCCTTTTAAAAGAAAAGAGTTGTCAAGAAGAAATTGGAGCAGACCCATGATGCCCCCTTAAGAGGACATATTAGGATGGAAGAAAAGGATAGATTCTCAAAAAGAGAGAGAAAGTGAGAGATTAACCCATGGAATGGATCACATCCAAATGATATAATTCTTGCACACATGACTACCATCAATGATCAAAATATAATTAGAGGTATAATAGGCCCCAAATATAGGGGGAATGGGAAAGACACAATCCATAAATCTAAAGGACACACTGTAAATGTACCCAATTTGAGAGTACAAGCTACACACTTATGATATTGATCAATTTCGAGATAAGTTAAACACTAAAATATTGCCATCATGGGCTTTAATGTGGAGAGCTTGGAATTAGAGTTAAAGAGAGAACATTCTACTTCAGGAAGGGAAACACCACTAGAATGGGGTCTCTAAAGAGAATATAATAAGAAGTACTCCAGTAGAGTAAATATGATCATGATAAAATAGTTTTGCTTCAGTAAGGCTAATTTTGATCATTGATAAAGAATAAATAATGGTTTGTCCCTGTAGATCTGAATTAATTCAAACGTGGTTTAGATGATGGGCCCCAACATGGGTAATTGGAAAGCAAAATAGCTTAAAGATATAACCCAAAAGATAAGTTAAAGTGAGTGGCCACAAACATATATGCGATGGTGTAATGGCTTATAAATCCATATAAAACCAAGAATATGAGAATGCATAAAGTGATGAAAGAGAAGAAAATAATATGAAAGATAGTTGAGCTGACCTCAATAGAAATTGAGTGCTACCTACATAGTTCCATAGACTCATGTTCTAACATGAACTTCAAGCCAATGTAGTTCACCCATGTTTGGGAGAGAATGGAATGAGGAATGATGAAAACCAACCAAGAATTTATTATACTCATAATGTATGCAAAGAGATGCATGTCTAAGCATAGATTTGACTGCTAAAATGAATAATACCTAGATGCCTAATTCCATATCATGAACCTAGATTATGATAAGTGTTTTTAAGAACTATTCACCAGAATGATGTTGACATTAAGACTTTGAGACCTAAGCACAAAGTGCTTGCTATAGAAAAATAAATTAAGAATCATAAATATGAATAACTGAGAATGACATAAGATTCCAATTACACTGAGTTGGTTCAAATGTGAATACCTATAATTAAGGATAATGGTAAAAGAATGACCAAAACCAGAGTTATAACTATTTACATTTCTTGATGAACGACATGATTCCTTAGCATGTAGAGAGGATTACATAACATGATTATTCAAACATTAGTCCAATAAAATAAAGGAAAAATGCATAAGAACAAACTAAATTAAGCCTATCTATTTATGTGGGAATTACTAATGACAATGAAAGATAAATGCAAGAAAGTAAGAAATCTATACCTTCCCAAGTGAATCCATTCTTTGAAAATGGCTCAAAAGCATGTTTACCCTTGATCAAGAATCCTTATATTTATCAACAATGGTGGGAAAATATTCCAATGTCTCAAGAACATTCCACAAAACCTAGTCTCATGATTTAGAATCACTAAACTAGCCTATCAATGAAGCTTGAAAACAAAATCAATGAACAAATGCAAAGCATTGTGGAAAAAATTTAACATTATGACTTTGAAATATTCAAGCTTAAAAATGATGGCCATGGCCTCTCTATTTATATATTTTCAAGAATGACTAGAATCAACCATGACCGTCCATCTCAAGATTGAGATGTGTGGTCATAGATTAATTGAATTATGTAATTAAAATCTATAATTATCCTCATTATTACTTTGGAAGAAGGGACATTAATGAGGTATGTGAGTTAATAAAAAGGCATGGGAGACCCATAATCCTAATATTTTATGCACTTATGGCTTGATGGATGCCACCCCATAGATGACATCACCTGATGCTGCAAATAATAGAAATCAATTTCCAAAACTAAAAATTCAACAACTCTCATGGAAAATCCACTTAAGATCTTGATTTAGATCAATTAGCCTTAAACAAGGTTAATTAACATTTTTTTAATTTATTTGGAAATTATCCCTCAATTAATCAAAATGGTCAAAAAGTCATATTACTGGGTCATAATTTGACTCAAGAAGAATTGGAAGGTGACATTAGATATGTTAGAAATGTATTCCTATTTAGGATGTTTCCAACACAAAATAACAAAGGTACGTGATGTGTACCAATGAATTAGAAGAAAGAGTGATCCATAACATAAAAAGTTGAAATCATCATTGTGACTCAAAATGAATTGATCAAAGTTAGCTGGCCCATAAATTGCATTACCCATTTAAGGATACTTTGACCTAAATTGGCACTCGTAAATGATAAGTTCAAACCATTTAGAGTGTTTTATGGATTTTGACCTAAAGCGTGCATTCAAATGCAATTCAAGTAAGATTGATAATTTCAACACAAATGGTGTTAAGAATTGGATGTCTATATTTTGCCCTTGTTTGAGAAGGTGTAGTGAGACATTCAGGTGAAGCAAAATATTTTCAAATAAAAGAGTTATCAAGAAGAAATTAGAACAGACCCATGATGCCCCCTCAAGAGGACATACTAGGATGAAATAAAAGGATGAACTCTAAAAAAGAGAGAGAAAGTGAGAGATTAACCCATGGAATAGATCACATCCAGATGAGCTAATGTTTGTACATGTGATTGCCATAAATGATCAATATATAATTAGAGGTATAATAGGCCCTAGAGATAGGGGGAATAGGAAAGACACAATCCACAAATCTAAGGGACACACTTTAAACATACCCAATTTGAGAGTATAAGATGCACACTTATGACATTGATCAATCCTAAGACAAGTTGCACACTAGAATACTGCCATCATGGGCATTAGATTAGAGAGATTAGAATTAGAAGAAAAGAGAGAATGTTCTATTTTACGACTATAATCACCACTAGAATAGGGTCTCCAAAGATAAAATAATAAGAAGTTCCTTGGTAGAGAAAATGTGACTGTGATAAAATAGTTTTGCCCTAGTAGGGAGCATTTTGATCATTGATAAAGAATAAATAATGGTTTGCCCCTATAGAGATAATTTGATTCAGATATGGTTTAGATAGTGTGTCCCATCATGGTAAATTGGAAATAAAATAGCTTAAAGATATAGCCCAAAATATAAGTTAAAGTGAGTGGGTACAAACATACGTGCGATGGTGTAATGGATTAGAAAGCCATATAAAACCCAGCATATGAGAATGCACAAAGTGACGAGAGAGATGAAAATAAGAATGAAAGATAATTGAGCTGATCTTAATATAAATTGAGCACTACCTACATAGTTCCATGGACTCATGTTCTAACATAAACTTCAGGCCAATGTAGTTTACCCAAGTTTGGGAGAGAATGGAATGAGTAATGATGAAAACTGACCAAGAATTGATTAGACTCAAAATGTATGCAAAGAGATTCACATATAAGAATATATTTAAATGCTAAAATGCATAATACCTAGATGCCAAATTCCATATGATGATCCTAGATTTTACAAAGTGTTCTTGAGAATTGTTTATTGGTGTGATATTGACATTAAGACTTTGAGACCTGATCACAAAGTTCTTGATATAGAAAAATAAATTAGGCATCATAAGTATGAATGAATTATAATGACATAATATTCCAATTATACTGAGCCAATTTAAATGGGAATACCTATAACTAAGGCTAATGGTAAAACAAGACCAAAACCAAAGTTATAGCTATTTACATTTAAATAAAAAGGCAAATACAAATAAAAAGAAACATAAATGAACCTAACTTAAAATCAAGATATGAACAATCAGGATTCAAGTAGGAACAAGAATGTAGAAAATCAAGGCAAGAAAAACTTGATAACATAAGATCAATATATGAATAATCAAGATTTATGTGGACCATCAAGATGTACTTGGAAAATAAAACAAAGAAGCAAGACCAAATAAGAAAAGAAAAGACCAAACAACAAAAAACAATCAAATAAACATGCACAAAATGTTTTTGAGTTTTAGAATGTTTTATGAATGTTTTTGGAATTTTCTAAGTATCTCAACTCGATTGAGGATTAAGAGATATAGAACAGTTTAGCTCATGAAACAGTGAGAGCACACCAAATTAAAATGCTCATAATACGGTGAGAGCGTATGATAAGAGAGACTGAGTTGACATCGACATGAATCAAGCACAACATATATAACCCAAAAATAATCCCAAGTCACAGTAATTTTACCCACATAAAAGGCAATGAAAAAACTGACTAAGTCACAACAAGTTCACAAACATAGGTGAATGACAAGACAAAAGATAATAATAATGACTAGATGATGTGGCAATGCATGATAAAAAGGAATTATACCTAATTTGCTCATAGATGGTTGTAATAGGAAATAATGTCATAATTCTAATTTGCCCATAGGTGGCTATAATTAGGGGTACCAAAATAAAAATAATTTTCCCATAATCAATTATAATCAATGATATCAAATAAGTTAATAAAAGAAAAATAACTTGCCAGATCAAATGTCACATTACTTCCATAGACTATCATTTGACATGACATTCAAAAACTATTGAAATTGGATAAAAATTACCCCACAAAAAGTGCAGGATGAACCAAAGAAACCAAGATCAAAAATGGGATTGGTAAGATAACTAAAATAAAGCCTTAGTCAATAGTAAATAAATGGTATAAGGAAATGATTAGAAGACAATTGGCTACAGTGGCAACAAAGTTACCTCTAAGCAATGATTGGCTTAAATTGCTTGAAAAATGGCAAGAGCATAGGATCAAAATGGTGAGAGAATTCAAACATAACAATTTCTCATAAAATGATGAGAGCGTAGGAAAGGGGTGACCAAGCTAACCTCAATAGAAATTGAGTGCTGCCTACATAGTCTTGAAGGATGTCAAGTCAATGTAGTTCAAGTGGCATGGTTCATGGATTAAAATGGTATAATAATGCCTAAAAAGGGTCTATAGGTTTTCCACCAAGAGATGAGGCATGGTAATGGCAGATGGTAATTGAAAAAGTGAAAAATGGTTCTATTGCTCTTGTTGACAGGGAGATACACATCTTAGTCAATATGTGAGACAATAGAAATGATCAATTTATAAAAATTTCTACCCAATTCCCTTTTGAAACAACTACCATATTAAGACCTTGCTACCAATCTCAATCTCAATAATGTGTTTATGATCCCCGTTGGCAATGAATTTTGCTTCCTCCAAATATTAGGACAAGATAACTTCATAGCCTCTGGAAAGGAATGTGTTGCCATTGATAAATGATATAAGTGGGTAATAAATGGGTGGGTGATAATGAAATGTATAATTTATGGGAAATAAATGATGATTAGGACTTTCAATCACACGTAATATTTTTGATACCAGATTTGACATAATTTTGGTTGTGTTAGGGCCAAAGACCTCTAAAGATATTCTCGATAGAACCACCATATTTTTTTTTACTTGATCTTGAGAGTAGCTACCATCTGATTATGTTGTAGATTAGAAACTATTTTGATTTAATCTTGAATAATATCTCTAGTAAATAGTGAAGAACTTTTATGCTCAACTATTGGTGCCTCGATAAGGTTTTCATCAATGAATTTGTTCTGATCATCCCATAACACCTCTGAGAAGGTTTCACAAAGAGATATTAACATTTGAATTTGATTATCTTATAACACCTTCAAAAAGATTACACTAAAAGATGTTGAGTTTGATATTTGCTTATCCCTTAGCACCTCTAAAATTTTTTCATGAGGAAATTCTTCTTCTTCTAAATGAATGTCATCTTGACCCCAATGATATCCTACAAATGGTATGTCACCATAGATGTAGTTCAACAAAGTGTGATTTTGTCGATCCTAATTGATACTTGTGGGAGGTGGAATGTCAATATAATGGCTATGTTGGGTGGTAATAATGGGATGGTGAAAGGTAACATAATCCTCATAAAAGATACTAGGAGAACTTATGTTGATGCTGAAGTAATCATCCTAAAAAATTGTAGAAGGATCATAAATATATTCAAATTGATCTGCAAGGCAATTGTAACCAATCTTGTAATAACCAATACTATAATCTATTTTTCAATCTGATTCTAAATCAAGGGACTCTAAATCTAATGTCACAACTGATATTGATTCTATTTGTGATGCTAAATCCAAGATTGGTTCAAAAATAGAACCTGACTCTAATTCTGATTCTTCATCTAATGTGGTTATTTCTTCAATGTTCTATTGAATACTAAATGTTTGACAAGTAATGGCCTATGATGGCATAATGGGCTTAATAAAAAGTGATTCATCTTGGAAGGGTTCAACTTAGACTTGCTCATCTAAGTGAAGCCCCTCAAAGAGAGGGAACCACTCAAGAGATGTCTCAACAAAATCATGTCTGTCAAAGTGAGACTCCTCAATGAGTGGGAAATGATCAAGAGACAACTCTATAGAGATTGGCTTGTCAAGGAGATGAGGCTCTTTAAAAATAGGTAACATATGAATAGGTAACTTATCATAGTTTGACTTATTATAAATGAGTGTTTCAATAATAAAATTTTAGTTTTGGTTCATAATTGGTTGCAAAATATCAATTTTGAACACATTTTGAATCTCATAAGATGGCTTTTGTAGAGGTAATGGTTATTTTTTTGGCTTAATTATTGGCACAAAATTTATAAGGTGGGGAACATTTAATTTAGTGAGATCAATGGTTTGTGGTTCAATAATGGACTCTCCAAAACTTATACTATTGAATAAGGGATCAAACACAATTGGTTCATCAAATGGAGGTTCTTCAACAATAGGTTCAACAAAAATTGGTGATGGGCCAAGAATGGTAATGACTAGATGCTTCTTAGTTTGGTTGTTTCTGAAAACCAAAAGAGGAGGTCCTAAAATGGTAATGACTAGATGCTTCATAGTTTGGTTTCTTGTGAAAACTAAAAGAAGAGGTCCTAAAATGGTCATGACTGAATGCTTCTTAGTTTGGTTGCTTATGCAAACCAAAGTAGGGGGTCCTAAAATGGTAACGACTAGATGATTCTTAATTTGGTTGCTTATGTAAAACAAAGGAGGAGGTCCTAGAATGGTAACAACTGGATGCTTCTTAATTTGGTTTCTTGTGTAAATCAAAGGAGGAGGTCCTAAAATGGTAATGACTAGATGTTTCTTAATTTGGTTACTTGTGCAAACCAAAGGAGGAGGTCCTAAAATTATAACCTTTACATGTTATGGAGCTTTCTTACTCATACAAATTGAAGGAAAAGAAGGATACCCCAAAATAATAACCTTTAAGCATAGAGCACAAATCAAAGGGGAAGGATGAGGATAATGTATGATAACTAGCATGGATGTGATTAGTTTTTAATAGATAGGCCCAAAGATGGTACCATCCTCAAACAAGATGGAGTACTTATGTCTATCATAAAGATGCTCTACCTTGAAACTAGGGCCATAAGAGACCTTATTGGAAGTGTACTTTAGTGTCATTATTTTAAAAAAGTGTTCTTAATGTTTTGTCAATATTTGGACAATGTTTTGCAAATGTTCAAACAAGGTATGCTTGATTTTATTCAAACAAATGACTAAGGCACCAAAGAGACTATAAAGGGAGGGTGGCTTGGAACCACACATAATTAGAAGAATTGGTTCACAAATTTACATAACCTTTGGTAAATCTAAAATCATATAGATTGGAAGAGGGCGAGGTAACTCAAAGATCCAAAGTGAAAACTAGTACACCAAATCCTATATCTTTGTGATACGTTTCTACCATAAAAGCTAGTTTCAATTTCGAGGAGTTGACCCTAGAAAATGAGAGGAAAGTTCTCTAGATTATGAAGAAGATAAAATGAACTAAACAACTCAAGATGTAAAAATATGTGTGAATCACTAAGTACAAATCTAGGCTCAAATAGGTGGCACAACATCACCACATGGATCTAGTAAGATAAAATATGTTCTAGGACTCAAAGCATGAGTGATATAAAAGATGAATTGAGTCCACCAAGATGATAATGTGTTTTTGAGTCTAATAAATATCCCTCAATCCAAATGGAAAATTGAACCCAAGTTAGAACAAGTTTAGTGTGCAAATGGTGAACCCACTTTGACACACCAACCCTTAAAACTCAGAAAGGTTTAATTTGAATGTGGATTATAAATGGACTTAAAAAAATTAGGTAAAATATCTAGACTCAATTAGGCAGCATGACTGTGCCAAAGTGAATGATATGACATAAAGTTTTTGATAACAATTTGAACAAGGAAAAGATAAAATTTCTAATTGGATAGCGTAATGCCTCCCTTGCTCAAGAAAATTGAGGATAATGTGTTTTGGTTAAGTTCATTGAGTTAAAATGTAGTTTTAGACATAAATCAAGACCAAGTAAGCTAATGACAAAAAAAACAAATGTCTTAAGTATAAACTAACAAGGTATGGCAAATTGGGGTCAACTAAACTAGCAAGTTTTCAAATATTTCTATGGGAATCAATTGCATAATGACTTTCACGTCACATGATGCAAAAGAAAAACATGAATTTTAGGTCCACAACACTTGGCTTGTTACAAAAAGGTCTATTCATTTTTGAAACAACTACATTCCACTATTCACTTAGTGTAATGTGATGTCCAAAGTGTAGATACATCCCACATGAAACTCCATCACTAGAAGGTGGTTTAATTGCTCAAACCTCTGATCCTAGTGGGAGTGGGTGAAGTCAATACCAAGAGATGAAACCCTAGGTCAAAGCTCCCCTAAAGAACTTGTAGGAGGTAATGAAGTCCCCCTCACAAGCCAAGATACAATGAAATGAAAGACATAAAAAGAAACACTTTAGGGTCATTCTCAAGAACTGTTCATTAGAGTGATGTTGACATTAAGACTTTGAGACATGAGCACAAAGTGCTTGATATAGCAAAATAAATTAGGCATCATAAGTATGAATGACTTAGAATGACATAATATTCCAATTGCACTGAGCCATTTTAAATGTGAATACCTATAACTAAGGATAATGGTAAAATAATGACCAAAACCAGAGTTACAACTATTTACATTTAAAAAAAAAAGCAAAGACAAATAAAAAGAAACATAAATAAACCTAACTTAAAATCAAGATATGAATAATCAGGATTCAATTAGGAACAAGAATGTAGAAAATCAAGTTAAGAATAACTTGATAACATAAGATCAAGATATGAATAATTGAGATCTATATAGACCATCAAGATGTACTTGGAAAATAAAACAAAGAAGTAAGACCAAATAGGAAAATAAAAGATCAGACACCAAACAACAATCAAATAAACACACACAAAATTTTCTTAAGTTTTAGAATGTTTTATGAATGTTTTTGGAATTTTCTAAGTATCTCAACTCAATTGAGGATTAAGAGATACAAAATGGTCTAGCTCATGAAATGGTGAGAGTGCACCAACTTAAAATGCATGCAATATGATGAGAACGTATGATAAGAGGGACTGAGTTGACCTTGACATGAATCAATCATAACCTATATAACCCCAAAATAATCCCAAGTCATAGTAATTTTGCCCACACAAAAGGCGATGGAAAAAATGACTAGGTCACAATAAGTTCAAAAATAAAGGTGAATGACAAGACAAATGATAATAATAATGAATAGATGATGTGGCAATGCATGATGAAAAGGCATTGTACCTAATTTTCTCATAGGCAGTTATAATCAGGAAATAATCTCATAATTCTGATTTGCCCAGATGTAGTTATAATCAAGTGTACCAAAACAATATTGATTTGCCCATAGGTGATTATAATTAGCGATACCAAATAAGATAATAAAATAAAAATAACTTGCCAATCAAATGTCACACTACTTCCATAGACTATCATTAAACATGACATTCAAAAAATATTGAAACGAGATTAGAATCCCCCCATAAAAAGTGTAGGATGAACCAAAGGAACCATGATCAAAAATGGGATTGGTAAGATGAATAAAATCAAGCTTTGGTCAACAATAAAGAAATGCTATAAGGAAATGATCAGAAGATAATTAGATATAGTGGTAATAAAGTTTCCCCAAGTAATGATTGGATTAAATTGCTTGCAAATAGTGAGAGTGTAGGCTTAGGTTGCTCAAAAAACTGCGAGAACATTCAAGCATAACAATTGCTCACAAAATGGCAATAGCATAAGAAAGGGGTGATCGAGCTAACCTCAATAGAAATTGAGTGCTTCCTACATAGTCTTGAAGGACCTCAAGTAAATGTAGTTTAAATGGTATGGTTCATGGACTACAATGGTATAATAATGCCTAAAAAGGGTCTATAGGGTTGCCCCCAAGAGACAAGGCATGGTAATGGCAAATGGTGATTGGAAAAGTGAAAAATGGTTCTATTGCTCTTGTTGACAAGGAGATGCATGTCCTAGTCAATATGTGAGACAACAAAAATGATCAGTTTAAAAAAATATCTACCCAATTCCCTTTCAGAATAACTACCCTATTAAGACCTTGCTACTAATCTCATTCTCAATAATGTGTTTATGATCCCCTAAAATTGAACTCATTTGTCAAATTTGTATGTAATAGGTGATTAATTAATTTATTAGAAAAAATAAGGATGTTGCATGTATGCTCTTCCATCCATCCCCTTTATGGAACTTTTGGAATCAAAAGTGCCATCTTTATTGCAAATAATCCTAGTCCAAGGCTTAGAAAGAATGTCATCTAAAGCGCTCCTTAAAAAATCATCATCATTTGGGGTGTTCTTGAAAATGAACCTAAAGTATATCTTTTTATGTCTTTCATTTCATTGCATCTTGGCTTGCAAGGGGGACTTTATTACCTCCCATGAGTTCTTTAGGGAAGCTTTGACACATGGTTTCATCATTTGGCATTGACTTCTAGAGTTACTACCTCATTCATCCTACTGACTCTCTTTCTTCCCTTCTTTATTTCTCAATGCTTACTCCAAAACCATAAAGTGTCATGTGTTTGGCTCAAAAGGAGAAAAAGGGATATTTATATCCTATCACCATTGTTAGGTGTGTCCATCATGGGAATTTTTTGAAAGGGGCACCCTCATAAATAATGGGGGTGGCATACATTCCTGAAGATCCATGCGCTAGATATTTATAGTCATCATTATGGGATTTTATGCCTAATAAAGTGTGTGATGTTAATGTTAGGTAAGGTGGGTGGATAACTGTATTTTAGAGAATGTTTTTTTTGGGGTTTTGAGAGAAATGGGGGGGAAGGATGCATGGTGACTAGGTCAGCCACTTATGTTAATGACACTTATTTGTAAAATGAAATAACAAGGGGAAGGGAAAAATAAGGAAAGGGAAAATAACTAATAATACACAAGGGGAATATGGGAAAGTTAGTTAAAATGATTTAAATTGATCCCATTGATGGGGATATCTAATGTGTTTCCCTCTTGGTCTTCTAATTTGAAAGAATTCCCCTATCTATCATTAATAATGTGAAATGGTCCTCTCCAAAGGGAGTCAACCTTCGCATGCTGTCCTAGTTTTATGGCTCATTGGTCATATTTGAGAACCAAGTATCCTAGTTTAAACTCAAGGTTCAACAACTTCTTATTGAACCGTCATTTTAATGATTGCTGATGAATGATATTTATATCACCTACATACTCTCTTATTTCTCAGAGCTTGAATAGTTTGGCAAGATGAACTTCCATTTCCCCATTTTCTTCAATTTCAACTACCTTTAGGAGTTGTCATGTAGGGATTTTTGATGATATTGGCATAATCACTTCCTTCCTGTATAAAAGTTCATATGGGGAAGTTTTTAGGATTTTTTAGGATTGATGTGATTGACCCATAGGGACGTTTTTATGTGCAAGTTCCACTCCCCCTGCCTATCATTGTTCATCCTCTTGATCAACTATATCAAGTTTTTAATGGTAGATTCTACCAACCCATTCTTTTATGGGTAATAATTAGAGGAAGTCTTAAAGAATATGCCATTTGTGAGTGTAAATTTAGAGATATTAGATCTGAGAAAGGCCTTTGTGTTATTAGAGATGATCATTTTAGGTGGGCCAAACCTCATGATGAGTTCTTCTAGGAATCGAAGGAACACATTTTGGTCACCTCCTTTAGTGGGATCATTTTGATCCATCAGGTGAACTAGTTAGTGGTCATCAATATCCATTTATGGCCTACACTAGATATTGGGTTAATCATCTCGATAAAATCTAAGCCCCATTATGTAAAGGGATCATTAATTATGATCAAATTGAGGGGGAATTATTCCTCTTCTCATTGAAGAATTGACATTTTTGGCACTTATAGATTGTTTGGTATCAGTTTGTGAATATGGTCAACCAATAATACCTAACATGCATGACCTTTGTCATAGTGGTTTTCACTAAGAAGTGATCTCCCAAGGGATCAAAGTGCATATCTTGGAGAATTTTCTCTACTTGAGGTTTGTCCATACATCAAAGGAGATCTATATCAAGGTTTCTTCTAAATAGGATCCCTTAGATTAGTGTGTAGCTATATCCTTATAGTCTATAAAAATGCCTTTTATGTACATGGAGGTTGTCGATATACCTACTGGTCTACATGAAGTGAATTTTATCGATCACCCATGATCTATCTCTTTTTAATTGGTTCATTAGTACTAATTTGGGTGCATCCTAATTCTCCATCAGGGTGTCTATGTACTGAGCTAGGTGCTCACAGATTCCTCATCCTTTGATTACCTTTGTTGGCTTAACTTATACATCATATTATAAGATCTTGGTGATCTACTTGGCCCTCTTCTCTGTGATCTCTCCTTCCATGATGTACTTGTAGATACTAGAGTGTGCCATCTACACCATTATCTTATTGCTTGCCACTAGGTGCTTGAAATTATTAAGGCCTATGATGATGGTGAAGGCATATCTTTCTATGAATTTGTATTTGGTTTCATACCTATATAGCATTATAGAGTAGAATGTGATTAGTTTCTCTTCTCTTCCTTCCTCTTCCCTTTGAGTTAGCACAGCTGCTAGGCTATGCTCACTCCCATAGACATACATAATGAAATTCTTGGAAAAGTTAGGGTTTAACAAGTATATGCATAGTGGATATAGCACTTTTGATTTCTTCAAAAGATGTTCTCCCTTTAGGCATACACTTGAAATTTTGGTCTTTATTTAACATTAGGGTGGTTAGCCTAACCAATCTAACAAAGTCTGATATGAATCTACTAATGAAATTGATCTTTTCAAGCAAATATTATATTCCTTGCTTGTTTACTAGTAAAGCCAAGTCTCTTATGGATTTTATCCTTTTTGGGTCAATATCAATCCCATATTTAGATACCACATATTTGATCAACTTCTCTTGGGGAAATTTGAAGACACACTTCTTACGGTTTAATGACACCCCAAACTTTTGGCACCTTTGAAAGACTTTTTCCAAGTGATCGATGTGGTCTTCTTTCTTCTTAGAAAACATAGTGAGATCATCTAAGTAGAAGAGGACGATCTCATTAATTATCCCTTTAAACACTACATCCATTACTCATTGAAATATCACCCCAACATTAGAAAGGCCAAAAAGCATTTTTGCATATGTGAAGGTTCCCTACTTTGTGGTGAAAGTGGTTTTGTGTTGATCATCCTCTTTCACCCATACTTGGTTGTACCTAGAGAAACCATCTAACAATGAAAAAATCTCTACCCTTGCTACCATTTAGAGGATTTACTCCATGGAGGGGAGAGGGTAATGGTATTTTAGGGATGCCTTATTTAGGTCCTATAAATCCATGCATAATAATATGTTTCCACTCTTCTTCTACATAGGAATGAAATTGGAAACCCAAGTCGAATGCTTGATCAGGTATATGATATTTAAATCAATTAGCTTCCTTAGCTCCTAGGCCATCAAGGACTAAATCTTTAGGTTGAACTACCTTTTTTTTATCTAATTGGATTATCTCCTTCCATAAAATATATGGTGCGCTAAATGACCTCTCAATTATATCCTTTTAGGTCATCGTAAGTCCATGTGATGATACCCTCATATTTATCACAAAAGGATACTGACTTCTCCTTGTCTTTTTGAGGAACCTCTTTTCCAACCTTTAGTTTTCTCCCTCCCATAAAATATATCTCACAATAATCACATCTATCCATAATGAAATCATGTTTGTCCTTCCTTGCATCATCAAAATCAAAGATATTCTCCAAAGTGATGAGACCTTTTGAGAGCTTGTTGGTTTTTAATTTTATAATCTGGTCCTTGTAGGCTTCATCAATCTTTAGGTGCAATTGTTCTATGAACTTTCATGATTATTAGAGGAACATCATAATATAAGCATCATTTTAAAACACTTGCTATTTTTAATCATTATTTGGGGTGGTGGGTTTGATGATTACCCACATTGCTTGCTCATTGGTGAACAAGTTTATTATTGGGTCAAATTGGGAGCCCACCATTGCCATCTTGTCGATCTCTACATTTATGGTTCTTAAAATGATCTAAATATTGTCAATTAGATCTCATATGTAGTGGAGGTAAAATATCATTTACACATTCTTTTTAGATGCTACCCTTCTTACCTATTTGACCACTAATTCAGAATCACCTAATACCCTTAACTGCTTAATGCCCATTCACTCAATGAGACTGAGACCATCAAAGTGTAGACCATCAAAGTGTAGAGTATAGAATTATTTGGCCTCATTATTTTATAAAAAAATTGGAATTGAAAGGATTATAGGGTCTCTTTTCCTAAGGGGGATGTCAGTGAGACACTAAACCTAGAGCTAGTTTTTCACCTCACACCATCGAAGTGTAGACCATCAAAGTGCAGAGTCTAGAATTCAAAATTGCCTTTAAGCTTTTCACTCTAGCTTTCTTGTTTATTTATGACCTTAGGGATGACTTGATATTCATCATAGATAACATAAGTTCCAAGGCTTGTGGCATTGAAGTTTTCAAATGTGTCATTATTAATGAATTCATTGATCAAGCCTCTTCTTTAGGGCTTCTATTATCAGCTATATTTTATTCTTCGAGCATGTCCATGTAGTGCATCTTTGTCTTTGAGAAGTAGGTGTTGTTGCTTCAAAGTTAGTCATTAATTCCTCCATTATATGACCTAGGTGAAGAACTTTAGATATTAATTTCATATTTGACACATATTTGGTCCTCAAAATAAAGTGAGACTAGTCTAATGATAGGTAACCACCAATCTTAGCAGTAAAATCCCTTGATAGGCATAGATCAAACATAGGCAAGATGTTTATCACTATAATATATTGAGGTATAGTGATGTTGGGATAAGAATACAATTTGGGGGGGAGGGCCCAAATGACCCCAAAGGTCTAAACCTTTTTCCCATATAGCTACAGTACCCCTTTGATCAAAGGTTTATATTTTAATTGTATTACTTTAGCTATCTATTTAGGCATCACCATGGTGCTCACACCTGAGTCGATCATGGAATTGTCTAGAAAATTTTTACCCACAATCAAAGTCAAATAGAATGGGGTGGGTTTTGTCTTGATCACCCCTTCCTTGGTGTTGATGAATATGGAGGGTGTTTGGGGTTGTGTGTTCATGTTGGATTATTTTCCCCTTCCCTTTGTAGGTTTTTTGGCTAGTCTAGTTTGCATGAGATTCTCCATATCATCTAAAGCTTCCTTTAGTAAAGTATTCTATTTATGGATGGATAGGACATCCTAAAGGGAGATTTTAGCTGTCACCTTATTCAATTCTCAACCATGTCGTACAACTTTAGAGGTGTGACCTCAGGGTCCTTTACTTTGTTCTGTACCACCTCACTCCATCTTGGGTAGATTGTAGGTAGGGGTTATGGCACCAGAGTCTTTTTGAAAGTTGTTCATGGCCTTGCAAAAGCCTTAATACTTTTAACCAATGTTTTCTTGGAGCATGTATAGTAGTTTAATTGAACTTGCAGGGATCTATACATAGGCATTTCATTCACAAAGACTAAATCCTCCCCTTCCATCTAGGAGAAAAGCATGTGGCCTGAGACTATTTCTTCCTCTCACTCCAAGGACATGCCTTACATTTGTGACATCATCATAGTGTTATTGAATCTTGGGGATTGGTATGTATAGGCCAAATTTGGGGCATTTATTTGTTGACTTTGCTCAATGATATTTTATTTTAAGTTGCCCCTCAAATAATTTTAGGGTCCATGGAGTTTATTTCAAGGGAAACACCATTGATTAAAACCATCCACGAGGTTATTTTGATTGGCCACTAGCTCTCTATTCACACTTGGTGATACTATATGTAAGGGGTCAGGGAACATGACCATTTGATTGGTGGGTTATGTGCTACGGTTTGGTGCTTGATGATTTAGACCTAATTATTTGGTCTTTGCCTCTCTTGATATTGGTTCTATTGGTAGGGTGGCCTTATTTCTTGATAGTTGTTGTAAAAGGGATTTGAAGGTACTACTTGCTACCTCTTGAGATTAATTATCTCATTGGATAAGTTCCTTTTAATAATCTTCATATCATTCATTTTGGTATCCAATGATGATACAACATATGTAATTACTTGAGTGGGGGGGTACACATACATGAAAGGAGATGGGGCTCCTGAGGTGCTTTTTATATTTTCTTGTTGGGGCATATATATCTTAAGGAATATAAAAAACAAAAACTAAGGAGGTAGCCTCCTTTCATCTATTAGGTTATTCTTGGCTCTTACTGCAATGCCATATGCATTGGTAGTGTTTGACCTCCAAATGATTAGATCTTGACTACAATATCTGAATTGAGGGCCTTGAGGTAGAAAACAATTACCTTGCCTATGGGTGGTCAAGCCACTAATGAGATCCTTTTCTAGGCCTTTTTGAACCTAGTATTAAAGTTAACCATGGCCTTTTATGAGGCTCTCTTGATGGTTATAAATTACTATAAAATGGATGATCGATCTACATTTTCATTGAAATGCTCAAAGAACTTGCTACCTAGGTCATCCTAGGTTCTGATCGAGTTAGATGGTAAAGACCAATACCAATAAAGAGATCACCCTTTGAAGGAGGTTGCTAGTAGCCTTTAGGCTATATTCTATGTGTTGACATAGTGTATAATGCACACGTTAGCCACATCTTAGAGGTGTTTAATGGTTGCCTTGAAATCTTCTCTCAAAAACATGGGAAGTGCCTTCACAGTGTTTATGGGGATTAGATCCCAAATGGTTGGGGGTATACAAGGGATAAGTGGGTTGACACTATCCCATAACACAAAGTTCCTTAGTGGGCTTGGATGTGCCATTTGATGTTTTTGTTGCACAATGAGACAAGCTCTTTGGTGGGTATAAGTTCCCAAAGGTGGTATAAGCAAATTTAGATTATTTGTAGTTTGTGAACTTGTTATGGGCCTATGACTCATAAAATCATGCTGATTCTAGTCAATCTAACTAGTAGATGCATCCCATCAGGCATGCCAAAAAAGAAAACTATTGATGCTTAAAACTCTTGTTTCAGGTTTAGATAGCCTTTATGGGAAGCTTTATAGGACTGAGTGTGGTCTATAAAGAAACCTATGGGATTTTAGAAGCCATATCTTCTTCTAATTTGGGGGGTGAAAAGGGATATAATAATAGAAATGAATTACATGGAAAACAAATCTAGTCTGAGGAGATGCACTAAGAAGTTTGAAACATTTACCTATATTTGCAAAAAAGTAACATAAATCCTTAACACTATAGATCATAAAGGAGCCTGAAGCATGAATTAATATCCACAACATAAGCAAAGATCTACACTATAGAATCAAAAGAATAGAAATAACATACATAGATAACTTTCTACTCCAAGTTAACACAAAACATCACATCCTTTTCATTAATGGATTGGGAATAGAATATGGAAGGTCATAAAAGACACATATCATCCATGAGGTGACCTACTAAGGTTGAAAAATAGAAAAAATGTTAACTGCTACTATCCTAATCTATTACAATGGTTGTTTCTAGAAATGAGAATGCAAAAAAAACAAAATGATCACCAACCCCTTACAAAAAGAAAAGAGCTCTGAATAAATAGGCAAGGAGAATGTCAAAAGAAAAGAAACCTAGATATTCCCTCTATGTGACCATGATGATGTAATTTAAACTAAAAAGAGGTCTCAAGCTCATGAGTGCAATTGGCTTCCTAATCCTAGATATGATGCAACTACATTATTCTATTAAGGCCACTATGATTGGGAAAAGTGAGGTGGTACCACGTATATGTTCTTGAAGATGTCCCACCTATGCTATGCTCAATGGACTTGGTCCCATTGAATAATAAATGGATTACACTTTAGTCTAAGCTTAAAGTGTTTAAAAATCTCTGATTGAAAGGAGGACCCACATCATCATCCAATGGTGATTCTTTAAATATTGACAAACAAACACAACTCCTGGGTAAACATGAGGAGGACACATGTTATGAAGGTGATTCTTTAGAGTATTTGGGGATTTATTGGATGAGTATGAGCATGGAAATGTCATGAATAAAAGGTAGATGAAGGTTATGACTTTGGAAAAAATGTGAAAGGGGGTTCTAAGAAAAAAAATTGAAAGGGGGATCTGTCGAGAGGTGTTAAGAAATCGTATAGCAGTCGAGCGAGCCTAAAGAAAGAAATGAGCTGCTCTAAAAGTGAAAAATGTGGATTTAAAATCCATAGACATATAATCTCAAATAACATCTAAAAATCCTTCAAGAATAATATAACAATCAACAAAGTTCTTTTTGATCATTAATTCCAAAATCATACAGCCTGTAATTAAAACTAGATATCTCATGTACAAGGTTTGTAAGTTATTATTCAAGAACAAGGGCTTCTTTATTTCTCCTTTTATTGAATATTATTACTTATAAAAATGAATAACTAATTAAAATTCAAAATCATTACCTTTTTTTATTTAACCAAGTGTAACTACCTTTGAGTAGTCTTGCCAACGGTTACATGATAACTTGGAAAGGTGACAAAGCATCCAATTTGCATTTTAAAGCATGTATCCTTTTTTGGTATTTTTTCATACTTCAAGGGATATATAAATACATTTAAAACATGTTTATAAAATTTTTCAATCCTACCACACACCCTTTCTAGTCCTAAACACACAATAAAATTCAATTTTTTTGAACACACTAGTTTTGGTAGGAAAACCAAAGCTTGAAAATTTAAACTAACTAGATGCACTTCTAGACTACAAAATTGAAACCTAATAATGTTTAGAGAATTATAAGGCCATCCAAGGGATTATTCAGCATTCATGAGTGCAATAAACCAAAATTTAACAAAATTTGTTCCCTAAGAGTGGTGTTCCTGCATCAAATCACATCTTTTTGTTATGATTTTGACTTTTGAGATTTATATGTTTCCTTTTGTTTAAAATGATTTGTATTGTAAATTTTTGGATGGATTTTTCTATTCCTCCTCCATACAAATTTAGAGAACCAAACATGGGTGTTAATGATGACTTTCATTTGAATACTTGGGACTTGGTTTTAAGAGAGAGAACTCATAGAGCATGGTGTTTAAGAGTCTCATAAATCTAGGTGAAATAAAAGTGCTATCTTGAATTTGACCTTGTTTTATCCAATGTGGAGTGAAAGGAAATGAAATAAAGAGGAATGAAACATGAAACAATTTGAATTACTTAAAATCTTAAAAATGTGACAAAAGGCAAAAAAGGGATACAATGACAATGAAATGTGATTACTTATTATAAGAATGAGGGAAATTTAGGAAAACATGCTAACACAGGTTGGTATGTAAATTTCATCTACAAAAGAAGTAAAAGATAAAGATTAGAAAAAAGATCAAAAACTCGTAACCATTACAAAACACATTCTAGAAAATGAATGACAAGATGGTGATTTTATGAGGAAGGCCAAGTCCTATCCATGGTCTTACACTGCAACTCATAAAAGAGAAACCCACGAGGGTGCCAAAAAGTATTGGAAAAATAAATGGGATAAGAAAATGATGGGATTTGTGAGGAAGGCTAGGTCTTGTCCATGGTCTTACATTGTAAATCACAAAAGAGAAACCCAAGGGGTGTCAAAAAGTGTGTAAAAAGTATGAAAACAAAGAGGATAAAATCACGAGGAAGACTAGGTCCTATCCATGGTTTTAAAATGCAAATCATGAGAAAAAGGGAAACCAAAAGACCAAAAGGGAGGACTAAGGTTTGTAAAAATAGAACTCTACTATGGAGGGTAAGACCCATGTAAATATCCTGTAAAAAGTGTTAGATAGATAAAATATAAAAAGTATGAAAAGAAGGGAAGTATTTCGACAAAATACTTTTTGCAGAATTACACATTGGTGGGTTCTTTGAAAATATGGCCTTCATTGGTTTGAAGGTGATAGGTGCTTAGACCAAGAATATCTTTGACTAAATAAGGGCCCCACCATTTTTGGGTATATTTTCCTTCTTTGTCATGAGTGTATTCTAATTTAAGTAAAGGATCACCAACATTAAATATGCAAACTTTAACTCAATTGTTATGTTGTTTGGAAATACAGGCCCTGTATTGGTGATTATGTTGTAAATAAAAAAGATGGTACTCATCAAGGAGATTGAGAGCATGAAGGTGAGCTTCATGTAATTATTCATTGAGTATGATACCATGAAGAGATATACAGAGAGAAGGAAGCTCAAATTTTAGTAGGAAGACTAATTCATAAACATAAATTAGAGATAATGGCATTGCCCTAGTGGTAGTGTGTATGCTAGTGAGATAGGCCCAAAAAGCAAAATAGAGATGAAGGTTACAATTTGTGTGGGTTTCATGAATTATATTTTGGAGAATTTTATTAAGTATTTTTTGTGGCCTCAGCTTGGCCATTACATTGTGGATGATAGGGTGTGGATAATTTGTGATTGATTTTAAATTTAGCACAAAGTTGTTTGACATCTTTATTTTTAAAATTACCACCATTATCTAAAATGATAGTATGAGGGACACTAAAGTGGCAAATGATTTGATTTAGGATGAATTTGGAGATGGTGATGCCTGTGATAGTAATAAGGGGCATAACCCTAACCCATTTGGTGAAATATTCTATGGTTGTGATTATAAATACATGTTCATCTTGATATCGAGGTAATTTGCCTATGAGATCTAATCCCCACATGGAGAATGACAAGGGAGATTCTAAAATTTGAAGCTAAGTTAGAGGTGAATGAATTAAATCATCATGAAGCTAAAAATTACACTTTTTAGTAACTTTGATGGCATCCTTTCCAAGAGTGGGCCAAAAGTATCCCATACGTAAGCATTTGCGAGCTATAACATGTTTGCTATAGTGGCCACTGTAAATGCCCATAGGTGCTTGTTCAAGAAGAGGAGGAACCTCATCTTTCATAACATAGTAGATTAAGGTACCTTAAACATTGTGATAATATAGGATGTTATATTGAAATACATACTTAAAATATTATTTGTGAATGTGAGTTTTTTCACAAGAGTCAAGATTAGGAGGATAAGTTTAGTGTTTCAAAAATTGAATGATGTATTTATACCATGGGCTTTGTCAAATGGTGATGGCCTCAATGTCGTAGATAAGTGAATATTGTGGTTGAATATAAGATAGAGATTTTCTTATTTGGATAAGAAAAGTGGGATTGGTAAGAACTTGGTGTAGATGAAAAATAGATGCTGAAGAAGTAAGGGAATTGGCAATAGAATTTTGATCTAGAGGGATAGGCTCAATGGTGAAAGAAATGAAATATTTGGTGAGAGTATTTGAAATTTGATGATAAGAAATGAGATTCTCATTTTTTCATTGGTAATCACCATTTATTTGGTGGAAAATGTGTTGGGAATCACCTAAAGCATGCAGGTATTGGATATCTAAGTCAAATGTAGATCTCATGCCTAAGATTAAAGATTTGTATTCTACCACATTGTTAGTGACATCAAATATGAGGCAAAAACTAATGGGATGATTTTTCCAAGAGGGATCATAAAGATACAACTTGCCCTAGCTCCTTGAAGGCATTTAGCACCATCAAAATGAAGGGTCTAAATATCCTCATGTAAATCAACATTAATTTTAGGAAGTTTTTTGATAACTACTTTGGGTTTAGTAGTATTGAGGAGGATAGAAAATTCATTGATATTACTTGATTCAAGATCAATATTGAAGTTATGAAAGTAATATTTAAGGGATATGGCTTATTTGAGACCTTGAATATAGAGAATATTGTCATCAGGAAGGCTATCTTGAATGTGGTCAATAGCAGGCACAAGAGCTATGACAAGTTAATCAATGATGATTTTTCCTTTGATAAATTTTTGAGTAATGCTTTAGAAATCAAATTTCATGAGGACCATCAATTTGCAAATTCTATCTCCAAGAAGAAAGGATTTGGATAAGAAATGATGAAGAGAATCAGAATGGATGATAACATAAGTGGTTTGATAAAGCATATAATATCAAAGTTTTTAGTGATAAAATATATGGCAAGGCAATCAAGTTTGACTTTTGTGTAACATTGTTCGTAATCAATGAGGCCTCAAATGATATAGTAGATAGAATATTCTCTTTTAGTATCATCTTGTTGGGCAAGCATTGCCCCAACTGATATGGGTGTGGAAGAGGTATAGAAGATCAAAGGTTGATTGTTTGAAGGAGATGAAGAGTAGGTGGGTGAAGCAATTATTCTTTCATATTATCAAATTATCAGTACCTATCCATTCTAAATCAGTACCTTTATTACGAAGAAAATTGACAAAATACTTATGATAAGCCATTTTGGGGATGAATCATCTAATTATCCCAAGTTTATCAAGGTTAGTGCGAATTTCTAGAATGGATCGATGGATGAGCATGCTGATGATAACATTAATCTTGGTAGGGTCAACATCAATGCCATAGAGAGAAACTAAGAATCTCAATAATTTTCTAGATATGACATTGAAAACACATTTATAAGGATTTAGTCTAACTTTATATTTAAGAAGGTGATGAAAGATGATGGCAAGATCATAAAGATGAGTTTTACGACATTTAGATTTAGCAATAAGGTCATCCACATAACTTTCTACAAATTTGTGAATAAGATCATGAAAGATATGAGTCATTTCCCGTTGATAGGTATCTTTGGCATTTTTTAGGCTGAAGGGCATTTTAACATAGCAATAGGTGCCCCATTATATGGTGAAAGTTTTATTATATTAGTCTTTAGGGGAAATGTGAATTTGGTTATAGCCCATGAAACCATCCATAAGAGATAACATTTTATAACTAGCTGTGGAATTGACAATGGCATCTATTGAAGGTAGAGGGAAATTATCCTTGGGATATGCAAGATTAAGATTATGTAAATAAATGCAAATGTGAATGATTGTGGTGACCTTTTTCAAATAGGGATGATGTTAGAAACCCATTCAGAGTAGTCCATAGGTTTGATAAACTTAGCATCAAGAAGTTTGATAATTTCTTTAGGCATAAGGTGGAATTTTCCATTGCTTTTGGTCTATAAGTTTGACATCAAGATAAGTGATGATATTTTGCACTATGATGCTAGGGTCAATACCAGGCATGTTTTTTATAGGACAAAGTAAATATCTCATGATGTTTATAAAAAAATAAGCTAAAGTTATCATGTTCAGTAGGTGTGAGTTCATGAAAACATATAATAGGTTGAGGGCATGATGGAGTACCATATTCGATGTGATTAGTTTCTTTGATAAGCATACCATTTCCATATTGGAAGTGATATGGTTCATTTGGTAAATAAGAAATTGGATTATCTTTAGGTTTGATATTAGCAATAAAGTTTTTGAAATAGGGGGCTTTATTTTTAAAATTCCTGAGTTTATGATGTTGTTGAGGAAGTTGAGATTCTCGGGCATGAAATAATTCAAGAATAGCTTCATCGCTAGGCAAAGTGGGAAGAGGACCATAATACTAAACATCTACTTTGAGATCAATAATTTTATAACCATGGAGATCATATTTATAATGTATCTAATAGACATCTATGACCTTGGCATCTAAAATAGTCTTAGGAGTAGGAGTAAGTTGATTGTATGAGATTAGTGTATCATTAGTTTCTTTGATTGGGGAAGAATTAGATGTAATGATGGGATATGCAGGTGGTATAGAAGATGAAATAATATTCAAATTTTTAGAGGTAGGATTTGTTCAAATGGCCAAGGAGTATCAAGAAGTAAAGGACTAACAAGAGGTGCATGACTGTCAGGATCTAATTCAAAATCCATGTAAATGGTATGAAATTCCTGGTTGAAAGCATGTATTTGAGCTAAAGTTTTTTGATAATGTTAAACATCCAAGTCTTGAGATTGAGCTTGGGCCATGATGTATTTATCATCATAGGCTGGATAAATGGTACATTCTTTAGATTATGAGGAAGTGTTAGAAGGTGAAATTCCAAGATAATTAAACTTGTGTGGAGACATGATTATAGGATCTTGGAATAATTTGGCCACTCCATAATAATTGCATGTGAAGTCAAATTATGGGTAAGAATATTCTTGAGTATTACATGGAGTGGGAAAATTAGTGATCTCATTAATGAGAGGAATAGTGTGATCATGAGGTAATAAAGAGAGAGGAAGCCACTATGAGATATAAGGAGGTAGTTTAGTAGTGTTTCAAGTATGTTGAAAATCAATAGGTTCATCATCATCTAAATTAGAAAAAGTGACCTATAATTCTTGATTGATGTTGATGAATTCAAGCATGGGATCACTATTGATGGTGGGAATGGTAGTAATGTGATATTGAGATTTTAGATTGGGAAGTTGAATACTCCAAGGGTTGGGATTGGCCTCATGCTTATACCATTTGTCATTATTTAGGAACTTGATGCATTGGCTACTGGAAGAAGTGATGACCCTCATTCTATGAGTTTAAGGGTAACCAAGGAGTATGTTATAAGATAGGGGTAAATCAAGTACAATAAGTTTAGCTCGAATGGTCTTAGGTCTAATTTTAGGGGGAGCTAAATACAACCAAGTGGATTTTGATTAGTTTTATCAAATCCATGATAGGTGAGGTAGGTTTAATTTATATTATCTTTATTATGGCTAAGTTGTTAGATGAGCCACAAAGATGTCACATTAATATTGGACCCTTCATCAAATAAAAATTTATGAATAAGGGTAGTGTTAATGGTTATTTTAATGAATAGGGGTATATCATAAACATGGAATAGGATTTCATAATTAATCATGTCCTCTTCAAGAAATTCAATAGAAGGCTTGGAAGAAGGACAAATGGATTCAATGGTGTGCACATTGGTAGGCTGAGGCTCAATAGAGGGTGTTTATTTATCTATAGGAGATGGATATTCAATTTCTTGTAATTTTTGCATAAGGAATTTGTGATGATAAGGGGAATTGATAACTAGCTCTATAAGTGGAATCTTTCAAGGCATGGATTTAAGTTATTCAAGAAAGTTCTAATGGGATTTAGAAAAAAAAATAGTGCAAGGTTTAGAAGGTAAGGTAGATTTTGAAGGAATGAAAGTTGTTAGGAGTTTAGAAGAAGGAAGTGGTTCCTCATGGGATTCTAAAGCTAAATGAGTGGTTGTAGTATCTTTGATAAGTTCTTCCAAATATGGTCTCTTACTTTTTATGACAAGATCTTTATGGGGTAGTTTGCGATGATAGTTGACCTTAGCTGTGTTAACATATTGAGAATTATGCTAATATTGGTCATAGTTAGAATCAATAACACAAACATCCTTGGTATTTTTTTGATGATTAGCTATGGGAAAATATTTTTGGTTATTAGAAGAAGCTTTGGGAGCTTGCCATTTTTGAGAGGTAGTGTTGTACTCTTGATGACGGAGTTGGATCATGGCTTTTTGATTGAAGGAATCACCAAGCATGTAGGAGACAAAAATTCAGTAAGCCCTTGACAAGTTTCATAAAAATAACCAATGTTGGCATAGAACCAAAAAAATTTATTAGGGTCATACCATTTAGGAGGATTATTAGGATAAGTAAAGGGTTTAGAGGATGGTAATAATTATTTCATTTTCTACACAGTTAGTGGTATGTGAGAAGATGGGGGATTGTTAGCTTTGGCAACTCCTGGTTTGGTTTGAGGAGTATTGTTAGTGATGGAATTAGTGTAAGCTTGAAAATATCCTTTAATGAATTTGGTATTAGGTCAAATTACTTCATGAGGAAGTCTTGATGTTTGGCTTGGTCAAGAGTTTCATTAAGTATTTGAGGAGTAAAAGTTCAAACCTTATATTTAAGTGGAGTTAAATATGTTATAAAGATTTTAAATAAATTATCATCAATTATGTCATGGTCAGCCTTATGGGCTAGTTATTCCCATCGTTTGATAAAATCATGAGCTGATTTGGTGGTAGATTGCTTATCATTTATGAAATGGCTAAGACAATTTTTAGGAAGGTCATTATGTTGAAACTCTTTAACTAGAGGATTGACTAAATCTTCAAGTTGCCAAATGGAATGTTGGGGAGTGGTTATACCATTCAAATACATCACTAGTGAAGGTTTCAACTAGAAGTTTAGTTGTGGTGAAAGTATTAGTTTGGATCCACTCTTTATAAATATTACCAAAGGATTTGAGAAAGGATGCATGGTCTTTAGTCCCATCATACTTAATAGTTGGTGATATATTACCAATATCAATAGACATGGTGAAATTATATAAAGGATCATTTTGGATATTTTGAAGCATTTTTTAATTCATTATAGGTTGAGAAATAACAATTCTTGAGGCATACATAAGAGGTGGAGGAATAAAATATGGATTGGCTTGAAGATTGAGAACCAGAGGTTGATTAGCCATATTAATCAAATGACGTTTTAATTGCATTAATTGAGAGGTGTTATAAGTTTGCATTATGTTAATTTATTGTATGACTTGTGCAAGAATTTGAGTCATATCAATTGGAAGGTTGGTGTTTGTAGGAAAAATACCCAAATTGGTATTAGGGGGAAGGTTTTTGGAAGGTGGATTACTAGTGGGATTGTTGGATAGACTTGTGTCAATTGCTTCCACATTATGTTGAAAAGTTTGAATATGAGAATTGTCTTGATAGGTACAAAAAGGATTGGATCCACGTAATTTGTCACATGATTTGAACCATGTTATAATCCATAGATGGAGGGGTAGAAATGCTCTAAGAGTGAAGGTTCTCTTGGTAGGTAAAGATAGGGAGAAAAGAATACCCCATATAGTGTCTATATGGATTTAAGTTGTCTAAGAAGATTTTAATAAGAGACTTCATGATGCTTTGAAGAAATAAAAAAATGCTAATGAATGATAAATACAGAATTAAGTTGTCTAAATAAGAGAGAAGGGTAAAAAATTAGAGACAAGGTTGATTGGGTTGATTATGTATTGCTAAAAAGGAAAAAAAACACAGTCTGATAAGGATACAAGGTCGACTAGGTCAACTTAGTACTGTAACCTGACTAGCATAAAAGAGTATAGGGTTGACCAAGTTGACTTAGTAATGTAGACTGGGAGAAACATAGTATAATAGAGATATAGGGGTGACCAAGTTGAATTAATACTATAACTTGACTAATAAAAAAGAGTACAAAGTCGACCAGGTTGACATAGTGCTGCAAGTGAGGAAAAAGATAGTTTGTAAGAGACTATGTCAAACAAAATGATAGTGTGCTAAAATAGGGAAAGTTTTTGTAGTGTAAGTAAAGGAAAAAATAGAATAAAAATAAATAAATAATTGGATCAACGATAATGATCTAATTGGGGTACATAACATACAACCTTACACCAATGCTGGCCAATGTAAATTTTTGTAATGGAACACACAATGATCATAGAGTAAATAGTCAACTAAAAAGTAAATGATAACTAAGTGGTCATCTTGAGTGTTGTTAGATTATTATAAAGTGTTATTTTAAGTGTGATAGGGAAGTTTTTTTAAAATGAGGAACTAAAAAGTAATCTATGGATGGTTTCAAGATGTTTAGGTTGAAAGGGATCTGTGTTGGTAATGGTACTGGCTTGGTATTGGGGCCTACCCCATCACTTCACAATACCATATCAATAAGGGTGTTAGGGGATTTTACAATATATACCATTAACCACATGTTTATACTTGTCTTTAAATCAAGTTGGATTCTCCCTTGGTGATAAAATCCAAGTAGGTAGGCCTTGGGAAGACAAATATTTAATGCATTGTGAATATTGTGTGATTTGGTAGTGTGTGAAAAAAGAATAGAATAATGAAAATAAATCATAATTTGAAATACCACCTAATTAGACTATGTGATATACTCTAAGCATGCAAATAATTAAAAATGAAAGTGTGAATTAATTACTAGCATATAATTATTAATTTCAGAATTAAGAATGGTACAAAGTCAATTCAGATGACACTGTATGCAAACAATATAGAATAGAGTTGAATAGATTGTTACTATTTTGTAAAAGTAAGAGTCTTTAAGAAGTAAGTTGACCATGTTGACTTAATATTTTAGACAGAAGATAGGCTATAGAACTAAGATGACCAAGTTGACTTAGTTTGTTGTAGTATTATAGTTTTAAAGACTACAAACTTGCATAAAATAGAATTGTAATGAAGTACTGAATTGATAGAGAAAGAAAGAGAGTAACCTTGGTGAGTTGGAGGTTGATGAGGATTGAAAATTTTCTACTAAATTACCTTGAAAGATGCTTTCAATTTTTAAAAACTAAGTTGACTAGTTCAACCTAGTTCTAAAAAACCCTATGTGATGAAGTAAGATAAGATGACAAAGTCAACTTGCATGACTTAATTTGTTGATTTAGATATTGATTGAAAGACTAAGTTGACTTGCCTGACTTAGTTTGTTGATTTGGATGCTGATTGAAAGACTAAGTTAACTTATTTGACTTGGTTTATTGATCTAGATGCTGAATAAAAGACTAAGTCAACCTAACTTAATTAATTTGTTGATCTAAAATTAAAGAAAATTAATATTTCAACCTATCTGATCTAGTAATATGTATTTGATTAAGACTTGCATAGAAAGAACATAGTCATTCTGATATGATTGTGTGTTAAACTTGTGCAAAAAAGTTAGAATTACATCAACCTGGTCAACATAGTATCATAAATATATAAAAATAATAAAATTATAGAAATGAAAGAGTAAAAATAAACATGTAAAGGTTAGATTCACCAGAATGTATGCAATGGTAAATACAACATATCTATAAATCAATCGTAGCTTAGAGTAGATAGATCCTACATACACTTTTGATTGGGGAGACATTATATAATCAAGGTCATGATCAATATGGATCCACTAGATCTAATCAAGGGATATATTACCATAAATAATATCACTAGGAAGGGTTCCAATGCCTCCAATCAAGTAAAACTATATAGTAACCCTAACTAGGTCCTATGTTTTCATATTCATTATACTAATAATAAGTAAAGCAAAACCTAATCTAGTGCTCACCAAATCTTGTGGCACAAAGTTGGGATTAGTAAACAATAAAATTAAACATGCATAAGAGAATCCTATTTAAGCTATGTATAGATAAAATCCTAATGCATAGAGAGAGCAATATTATTCAAAAGCCATTACTTATGCTAATTCTATCTACTAAAGAGAGAAGTAATGTTAGAGATACTTATCTATAAGATGAAACCATTGAGAATAAATCTCTCCCTTGGCCAAAGGTGCTTCACAATAGGTTTTTGTGGTTTTTAAGGATTACTAAGAAAGGCAAAAACATCCAAGACTTCTACACAAGACTAGATTGTTCTCCAAGTAGAAACCCTAAGATAAGACTCCTCAAGTAGAATATAAGAAGAAAAAATTATAAATAAGAAAAAATTAATAATAATATATTGTTTTCTCTCTAATAATGGTAAAATGGATGTGTTTATATAGGTAGATTTAACCCTAAACCCTTCCAAAAATTTTGGTCGACAAAGTTGCCTAGTATTGAAATTGACAAAAAACTAACTAGGTAATGAACTATGTCGGGCATGGATGACTTAGTTCATAATAAGATCTATAAATAAAAATAAAAGGTCTATATGAATAACATAGTCATGTAAATTTACAAAAAGGTGTTTAGGTTTGGAAAGGGCAAATGAAAATGGTAAGTGACTAGAAGAGGCTAAAAAATAGGAGGCAAAGCTTACAAAAATGTTTATAGGAGCTAGTTGGATTGGTAACAAGTGATAATAAGAGAAAATAATCTTGTGAAGCACTAATGGTCTACCCACCCATTTACCACTACACCCCTTAGGGTATGTAATCATAGAGATTGAGACTCAATAGGTTCCTGCAAGATAGAAATCATCAATAATTGATAAAATTAGAATATATTATGTGTATACAAGAGGTGGAATATAAGTATACAACTATAAGAGGGAGTGGGATGCTACATCATGCAATAAATAAATGAAGGGACATGTATTCTCTCCAAGCCATGTAGTTCCACCCATTTATATGTAGCCTATAAGGTTCCAATTTCAGGTAGAGGGCCTCGTAGGAATCCCCCATGGCACACAAGGTAAGGCTCATTACTTGGAAAACTAAATAAATTTTATGGGAGTTTTTTTTACAATTTTTTTAAAATTATTTGCAAGGCCATTTAAGTTCAAATATATTTGGAATGGGTTAAATTAAAACATAGGATAGGTGGGTATTATTAATGTTCAATCAATACATTAATTGTCCCACTAACCTATGGTTAGTAATTCACATGAAAAGTTCACAAGGTGCTAAGTGTTACACACCCATATGACATAGGTAAGAGTAAAAAAATCTATGATAGGGATGTGGTCCATTATGTCATGCCAATGATAGTTATGGTGTTAGATGAGGTTCTTAGAAACCCCATAATAACATGCTAATTTATATTTGTGTGCAAATTGGGATACATGCTCAAAACACACATAATTTTAGAACAAGTCAAGTCTTATTTGATTCAAAATTATGTAGTTATCCATAGAACATAGACTAAAGTATATAAAACATTAATTATTATTAAATAATTAAATAATTTTGATCTAAAAACACATACAATGTGCATATAACAAGTATAAAAATACATTTGGGAAAACCATTATCATATCTCTGTATTAATCTCTATCTTTTCAGAATTCCTTTCCATTACAACTGATCACTATTTATAGCCTTTTATAATTTTTTTTGCTTTGAATTCAATACATTGATTCAAGTTTGAATGAGTCTTTTCACATTCCATAGAATTTTAGAATACATAAATGGGATAAATACATACAAAATAAAGTACATTATACAGACTAATATCCATAGCACACTTTTCATGCATTTATACTCTATGATTTTACAATTGCATTCTACTATCAACACTTTCCCAGTCTTAAAAAAATGTTTCATCTTGAGACAAAGTCCAAGGAAGTGTGCCTTTTATTGAACTAAGAAAATACCTATGTTGAGGATCTAGTCTAAAAATATTACTTGTGCTAATCACTCAAGGTGTCATTTACTAGTTTTCACCTCTTTCGCACTACTTAGCCACCCTTGTGGGTCTTCAACTAAGTAGTGTATTAATATACTACCATTTTGGGTTTTCAATAGATTAACATAACCAGGTGGCCACCCTTAATGAGTTTTCAACCAAACTAGGCCCACTCCTAATGCTTATGGCCTTATGTACTGGAAAAATTCTTCAAAATTTCAAAACTTGAAGGTGCACAATACCTAAAATTAAGGTGGAGGCATAGGTTGTGTTGATGGAATTTATAGAGACCGAGAAGATGATATTGCTAGAGTTTTACCAAAGAAGTCATAGCTACATAATCTAGTTCTAGAGACATTTGTTGTAGTTAGATGTTGAGTATTTGTTGTAACCTTTTTATGCTAGACCTCTTGTTGGAGTTCGTTTGATGGGATGAATTGTGTCTCCTAAATGATCTCTACAATGGAGCTATCCAAATGGGACAAGTCCTTTTTGAACATTATCTAATCAGTGAGAACTTCCTACACCATAGTGATTATATTACATAGTGGGACTTGACACCCCATTATATTTTGAATGTCCTTATATTCTATAATTTTAAGAAGGGCCCTAACACGTGAAATTTTTATTGTATCTCTTGTGATAGCTTCTCTAGTCTATCTACGTGTATCTGCATCTAAATGCTAGAAAATGTATTGTTCGACATCTTATTTTCCATGTTTGTAACTTGTGCATGACATTATATCTTGATTCAAGTGACTAATTCAATGTTACATATAGTGTGTCAGAGGTAGCAAATTGATCCTCCATTTTTTGTTTGGATTTATCTACCTTGGTGAAATCTAATTTGGCCTCACTCTATGTGGTGTTCAAATAGTGTTTCTAGATGAGCATGCCTCTAGATATATGTTGAGATTAAATCATATTAGTGTCCACGACTTGCTCATATTATTCAAGGAGTTAAAAAACAACCTCTATTTCTACCTTGATTTTTTATCCTTGTGTATGAATCTATTACAACTTATGCATAATGAGCCAATCTTTTGTTAGATATGACATAGGGGTTATGAATTGCTTTTCCATAGACATGCTTGGTCACCCAATACTTGAGTGACTAAGGAAGGGCATGTATAATATATTACTTACTAAGTTTTGGCGAGGTGGAGGTGTAGGTTTACATTCTCCTCCCTTAGTTTTGATTCCTCGTATCTAGCATGGAATCATTCCAAGTGATAGACTCCTAGAATGCAATGACTCCTTCAATTTGTTTTGAAAAGGATAACTGGGAAACATCAAGTGATGTTTCCCATACCATTATGAGAAGATCCAAATTAAAATACATAGACATTAGATATACCTTGTTTATCTATGTCATTGGAATTGAGAAGGTTATCTACCATGATGAGGGTGTAGGTACATCCCATAACTATTGGCTAAAGAATTGTGGCTTATGTTGAGATGCCTCCTATTATGCACCCCCTTAAATACACCTCAAGATTTGTGAAGTGGAAGATGGTTTCTATAACTTGGGTATCACCACCTTCTTGGTAGACTCTATTACCTACTTCATTATGACTTCTTCTTACATTTTATACTCTGCTTCTACCTTTATTTTGGTAACTAACTATTCTAGTCCTTGGTTGCTTGCTCTTGGGCCTGCTTTTATGTTTCATCCTAATTTTTAAATACTTCTTTCCTTTTATCCTCTTCTTATATCTTTTTTTCTATGTCATCTTTGACCTTATATTTTTGTGCTTCTCCTGCTTCTTGATTTTCTTTCTCTTTCTCCTTCCTCATAGCTTCTTCATCTTTCTTCTTCTTTTCTTTATCTTGCATCTTTATCTGCTCCTTATCTTCAATAATGGTGCATGTCAATTCTTCCTTACTCTTATTATTTTCCTCCTTCTCCTCTTTTCTATCCTTATTTTTAGTTAACTTTTGAGCCTTATCTTAGTTGAGTTTATCTTTCAAATATTGTTCTTAAACTATGAGATATACTTGTGTGGCTAGTTTCTCTAGCTGTGGTTGAGTAGTCACCTAAGGATCTTTCATAGGACTTGAATAACTTGGAGATGAGAGTAATTGAAAATTAGATGAGGAAGAGGTTGATTACATCAAGGTACACTTGGATGCTAATGATTTTGGTTTGTCTGGAGGGACAAAAGTTTTTTTAAACCACTTATAATCCTAGATAATTTATTGTGGTTGTTGTTCTGGGACTTGAGCCTCATGTAGCTCAGATTCCTCTATAGGGTATGGCTCCACAAAGGAACCCATTTATTATATAATATATAGTGATGGATAGGAAACATTATGGGTCCTAAGCTTGTGTATAAATGAATATTATGGGCTTCCTTGTTGTAGACTTGTATTTTTCCAGTTAAGACACTACACCTAGTGTTCCCTCAAAAATCATGGTCATCATGTGTGTGCGTTCTTGCTCGTATGCTACTATATTGACAATGATAGATGACAAAGGTGTGGAAATTCCCATTAAAAGGATATTTAGAATATTGTTTTGTACTTAAAAAATGTGTATTGATTTCCAAAATAAAAAATCTTTTTCTTCTTATTCTTCATAGACCTCAATGCCTATGTCTTAAATCACTGATTTATACACATCCTCGCCTATGACGCCTAGCTGAATCAAATTGTATTTTTTAGATATATATGGGAATTCATATTAGAATTATATGATTTAGTGTTGTACATATTATTATTTCATGGATGTGGTGATTCTCTATGTATTGGTACATTCCTCTTCACTGTAGTAATATGCAATGGAGTTACTTCTATTTTCAATGGTGACTATACCTTTGTTTATGGCTATGAAATTGTTTTTTGAGTGGATGCTATTATGTACCTAGATGTAGGGTTCATAGTGGTGGAACAAAGAAAATAAATATAGATTTTTTTCATATAACTTATACTTGTGCATCTAACATATTGATGAAAAATGTAAAGGACATCATTGGTGCCTTGGAAAGCTTGTGCACTTTAATTTAGATCTTATCATGGAGCTTAGTGACTACAACATGTTCCATCAAGTACTACATGATGTCTATGGGTAGTTGAGGGTGTAAAAGGATGATATTTTGAAATTACACCCACCATGCATTGAATATGTCAAGTTATTCATATTATTGGCCTATTTTAGTCTAGTAAAATTTGGCAAATATGATCATAGGACAAAAATAAACATCTAGGTTGACTGGGCCATCTAGAGACTTACACTACGTAAAGTAGAGAAGTAATATAAATAAATTATATTAGAACACCTATGACATTTCACTAATGACCTTATCATTTTGGTGATGAGTTCATGGACCAAAAATTTTATGCATTTAAAATCCTCATTCAGTTGGATCATTCGATATGCAATATCAATGACCCCTCTTATTTCTAGCCTCACACTTTTGGTGTTATACCAAAAGTGCTTTTTGATGCATTTAAATAGAATTCACAATGAAATATCCTCCACATAATTGATGGGGATCCCCCTAGATGCCCTAATGTATTTTACCTTTGTATCTAAATGAATAAGAGGGGCCTTGGTTTTATATTGTAGTAGATATTTACTATGAATTGGAAGTCTTATTTTCTGTGCCATGGTTGCTAGATTGATGAATATCATGACATCCTATGATAGATGGATCACAACTTCATTTTAGTAAATGAGAATTGTCATAAAAATTTCTTCCAATTTTTTGAATGTAGGGAGCTTGATGAGGCAATCCACATTATATCATCATATGGGGTATTCAATAGCTAGGGATCCTGATTGTGATACTTCTAGATAATATAGGATAAAAAATTTGGTATTTGCTATTCCAATGAATTAAAGTGGGTCTATATCATGGTATTTGGTTTGTTGGAGTGAAATACCAATACCCATTTATTATTTTTATGAATCTATGAGAGGAATAAAAAGTTGTGGGTGATCCATGGCTATTATTCTAGTGTTGTTTGAATGATATATTTGCCTAAGTGATGTTGGAAAAGAGTCCATGGGAAATTGAATGGATTAAGCACAAATAAAAGAGGGTTATTGTTCAAAAAAAATTTAATGTAATTGTGTTCCCCATTTTTTTAATATATCTTTCCCATTTGAATATGTCTAACATGTCGCTTTGAATGTGTTATATTTTCTACATGTCATTTATGCTTACTGAATTAATTGAAATCAATTACTACTGATTTTACATTTGTAATTCTCTATCTAGAAACATTGGTTCATTTAGCTAATGGAAGTTATTTTATGTGATGCACCATATTTTCCCTCATCTGCTTTATTTTATTATACATCTCATGATTATGACCCACAATCTAATTTTAGAAAAGATGTAATTTTTCATGTGTGTCATCATTAACGACTATTTGAATGACCATTGATTGTAATTCCTCCATACTTTGGTGGTTAAGACATAGTTAATAAAATTAATTGATGACCTCCATGTTGAACTTTCATGACATTTTTATTTCATTCTAGGTTTCTTCTCAAATTTCACTCTATGACTTTTAGTTTTCCACCTTAGTTCAAATATCCTACAATAATGAGGTTCAAAAGGCTTTTCCTCTAAGTGTAATTAATAACATATAGGAGTGGAATAATATTTAAAATATCCAACCACTATCGATAGCTAATAAACATATGTTGAGATCACATATCTTGAGCTTTGGAAGCTTGCAAGTCAAAGTAAGATTCTCTTGAATAAGATCCACTCACAAATATTATAAAATAACATCACCTAATACCAAACCTTTGGGTGGAATCAAGAATTTCCCAAAGAATATGAATTCTCTAAAAGCACTTATATCCTCATCATTGTCATATTATTATTCCTCTTTAGATTCAACTACTTTCTCTTTCCATTTTCCAGTGGTTGCCACACTACGAGTAGTCATCACCACTCTTTATTTTGATTCAATAAGAGTTATCCTTTGTTGCTTTTTATTAGGGTTATTTTTATATTCCTTCATGGTTATTTGAAATTATTTTATCTTCTTAGATATAAATAACATTTTATGTGAACATTATCCCTCATCATGAATATTGATTTCCTCCTCACTATGTCTTCATTACACCCCCATTTGGTTTCAGATGTATTCAAAACTTTATTAACACATTTTGCACCTTTTTTTGGTAGTGAGTTTAATGATTCTTCAAATGTTTTACCCATATTTTTTTAGTATTTTTATACCTTAGGACATGGAAATGCATCATGTGTTCATTTATACTAATAGAATCACATTCCACATTTAGTACTTCATCATAATTTCTTACTATATGTGCTTATTTTCTATAATATAGCATACTAGAAGAGGTCATTCCTAGATATATCCTTGGTTTTCACCTTGAATATATCATATTTATTTTTGATACCTACCTCTTACATCATAATAGTATCCTCTATTTCTATTTTGAATCCCTCCCTTTACCCCCCTTCATTGTTATTATAGTATTGGTTTTGTTGATTTTGGGGTAAAATATTTTGCATGTTGGGGTACTCTGGTATTGTGTTTCAAGTTATGGTATACTTGGATTAATCATTATTTGTGGTAGTGGTTCCATATGTTTAATTGTGACATATTTTATTCTATTTATATCATTTATTTTTTTTATCACATCATGGCTAGGACATGTATTAATGTAATGACTAAATGGTTTCCACGTAGTGTAAAATACACTAATTTATTTTTAAGTTGTGTCAATTTCATCATAGGGAATAAGTATTTAACATGTTGATCATACATCCAACATATCCCACAATATATTATATCCACATATATATGTTGTTGAATTGGTTGTGAATAACAAACTAATGTTTGTGATACTCTAATTGCTTCTGCCATTTTTTTCATATCTTGATATGGGCACTCTATCCTAAAGTGTCCTTTTGTGCAATAAGTGGTACATCATATATGTGGTATTGAAGGGTTACTTATTGGTTATGGTGTACTATCATCATCTCCTCTCACTTTTATTTTCTATTTTAACCTTAATTATGTTGGCTCTTATTGTAACCATTTCATACTTTATTTAAGTGAAGAGTTTATTTCTCTTATCCAAGATTGTGCTTCTAGTCTTGAAGCCATCTATAGGGTTTCAAAAAATGTATAAAAAATATTCCCATCCATGTTCTCTCTTAAGGTAATTATCTAAAAATAAACCATTTATTCCTTGTTTTTCATTTGGGGATTGTTCTAATTTTTACACTATCGATTTAAATAGTTGATCGTAGTCTTTTAATATTTCCTTCTCTTTTGTAGTAGTTCCCTCATTTTAATAAAAAAAGTGTATAGGAATATTAAGGTAATTAAAATATAATTTAAATTCATTTTGTACCTTTGTTTAATAACTATTATGTCATGTCCCCTTTTCAGTTGACATCTTTAGAGTTGATGGTTAGCCTATTATGCGACCCTCGTAGGCTGATAGGATGGATAGAGGGTCTTGATGGAGCTTGACTTGGCTTCGAGTAGCAAAATTGTTCCAATTGGCTTTCATTCGGGCTCTTTCGGACATGTATTGAGGAAGATATTAATATTTGAGTGATTTAATTAAATATTAATTATTTGGCCTATTTTTTATTATGAAACCCTAATTCTTAATTAAGAAACCCTAATTAGGGCTAGCACACCTTTTTGAGGATATAAGGGTTTCTCATTGGAGAGAGTCTATTATTGATTATTGATACTAAAGAATTTTGCTAAGTATTTTTTGAGAAGATTGAGCCAAGGGTTCTAGGATTCCATGTGCATTGGAGAACATCCACTCTTCAGTGTGTGCAATTCAGAGGTTGTGAGATATCAACCAATCTATTGCTAGTTTGAGAGATAACTTCACACAAAAGTTATCACAGGTATTTATAGGTATTTATTTCATTAGGTTTTGGGTTAGAAATTATTCAGATAGAGATCTTGAGATCAGGTGTCCAACATTTAAGCTGCACTAGATTCTATTCACTTCTGTATGGAATCTGTACAGATCCATGCAAATCTGTACCATTCTACAATAGGCCAAACAACATTGCAAGGGACCCAGAGACTGACATCAGCTGACTGAATACCAACATCGGTAGAGTAGACAACTAAAAGTGATCGATGTTAACAGGATATCGATTGACGGTGGTAGTATAATCGACATTAGCGACTGTGTTCTCACACAAAAACCCACGCAGTACCAGATTTTGAGTTATTTCCAAATTTGCAATAAAGACCAAGTTTTTAAGATAATATTCTATATTATTTTTTATATGTGTGCAAGAGATTTTTATTGTAATCATCTTTAGTGAATAAGAAGATCAGAATTTAGCCAATTGAAAGAGTACACTGTTATATATTTATTTATTTGAATTCTTTCAAAATCGCATCTCTATTTCTACAAAAACATCAAATAAATCAAAATACACAAAACATTCAAAAATAATTTAGTACTAGAGTTTAGGGGAAACAGGGGTTTCTATAGTGGAATCAAAGCTAAATCCTGCCATCCAGAGGGTTTAACAATCTTATGCAGCCACGAGAGTTGGGACCACATAGGTATTACACATGCAATAGAACTTTGGTTGATAGGCAACAGGGTTTGAGCAGGCAGGCAGAAGACATGGGTGACAATATTGATAGGACCCATAGTCCTCACCATCCTAAGGATCAAGATGATGCAGAGGATTTACTTGCTCTCAAGATTTACGAGAAGGGCAAAGGTGGTCTAACAAAGTATTACAATAGTTGGCAGAGGCACTACAGAGATTGTGTACTCCAAGGAGACAGTCACCACATCGTGATGATGTCAGGAGTGATGTAGGATCACAGAGAGCCCTTAGGACTACTTCCTGTATAGCTGACAGGCCTACCTTTGTGAGGCAGGAGGCTGAGGAGGTGATAGATAGTGAGGAGCATGAGGAGTTATTTGCAGACACACTTATGGCAGTGAATGAGGAGTGGGAGTTATTATCACCTAAGGTTAGAGAGATGATTAATTTTGACCGATTCATCACACATAAGAGAGAGCATAACTGAGGTCAATAGGATGGGAGACCTAGACACCAGAATAATGATCTGAAGCATGCTACGAGCAGGATCACACTAGCAATGTTTGATGGTAGTGGTAAGGTGATAGCACAGGCCTAGATTAGTAAGCTAGACACATTTCTCACATTGTGTCTGATGGCTGAGAGAGATGCTATCAAATATGTGACACTACATCTTGAGGGGGTAGCTCATAATTGGTGGCACCACGAGATGGTGACACTCCAGCATGATCGGATCACATCTTATCAGGAGTTTGTTGATAGGCTAGTGGAACATTTTGACAGGAAGGATCCAGAATCCTATTTCAGGGAGTTGGCTCAGTTGCACCAAAGTGGCAGTCTAGAGTCTTACATTGGTGACTTTTAGAAGTTATCAGTTATGGTTCTTGACATTTCAGAGAAGCAACTTGTAGTGCTCTTCATGGAGGGATTGACAGAACCATTGAGAGGTCAGATCAAAGCCTTTGATCCTCCTTCATTACAGGTAGCTATGAAGAAGGCACGGAGTATGGAGATGGCAGCCCCATCTAATAAATTTAATTCCAGAGGTACTTCTTCATCTAGGGACAATAAGGGCTCCAATGGAGATAGAGAGGGATTAGATTTCAACAAAGATAAATCAGGTGTTAAGAATGATTCAAAGGCCAATCCAGTAGCACCACCTTTGGATCGAGAGGCTCTTAACGATCTACGCAAGAAAAAGCTTTGCTTCTATTGCAAAGGTCCATATGACACCAATCATGATTGTCCTTTGAGGCCCAGGGGCAAGGCAAATCGTGTGATGTGGGTGTATTATGAGGATTTAGAATCAGAAGATTCCAAACAGCTAGATAGTTCTAAGGAGTTAGAGGTAGAGGCTTTAGAGCCTAAGGTAGAGGTAGATTTAGAGCTTCACATACAAGAGGCACGCCTATCTAGCATTTAGTTGTATGATTCATTCAGACTCTGTGGAGTTTTGGCAGGACAAAGGGTCATCACCCTTTTTGATACAGGAGCGACACATAATTTTATAGATGCTAGATTTGTGGAGAAGCGTGGACTCACCACTAAATATTTTGAGGGCATTAGAGTTAAGGTGGTTGACGGTCACACTCTTAGGTGTGAGCAGATGATTAGAGACCTCCCATTGCGCTTGAACAACTATGAGTTCAAGGCTGATTATTATGTGGTGAACATGGGGGATATAGACTTAGTCTTGGGTATGAAGTGGCTTCATTCCCTTGAGGAAGTCACTCTTTGTCTCAAGGACATGGAGGTTCATTTTGATGTTGGTGGGAAGACACATATTCTTAAGGCAATATGGGGCAGCAACATCAAAAATATGTTTTTTCATCAGATGGAGAGGCTCATACCACACGATATGGGAGAGTGCACTGTTGAGTGCACATTGGCACCAATACAAGAGAGACATGTGGATGAGCTGTGTCTTGAGGTGAGTTCAGTTTAGGAGTTAGCACATGTGGTAGGGACTCAGCTTTCTTTTACAGTCAGGTCACATGTTGATGATGATATTAGTATGTCTAACATTCACATTCCAAATCCAGATATTGTAGTGGGTATAGGAGACAAGTGCATGAAGTCAGATGGTATTGTTCACATTATTCAGGTGAGGAGTTTACTTGAGTTGCCAGTTGATTTCAATTCATGGATTAGATGTTTGGATCCTTATCTTGGTACTTGGGATGATGTGATGCCATGGGATGAGAGTTGTGATAGACATGGCATGGAGTTTGTGTTGATTGATAGCAGTGTGAGTCATGAATACATTTGGGATCTAGGTGGATTGATTGGTTTGTCATTCAACGATTACTTGAGGACAAGCAATTTTAGGAGGGGTGGATTGTCATGTCCCCTTTTCAGTTGACATCTTCAGAGTTGATGGTTAGCCTATTATGCGACCCTCATAGGCTGATAGGATGGATAGAAGGTCTTGATGGAGCTTGGTTTGGCTTCGAGTAGCAAAATTGTTCTAGTTGGCTTTCATTCAGGCTCTTTTAAACATGTATTGAGGAAGATATTAATATTTGATTGATTTAATTAAATATTAATTATTTGGCCTATTTTTTATTATGAAACCCTAATTAGGGATAGCACACCTTTTTGAGGATATAAGGGTTTCTCATTGGAGAGTTTATTATTAATTATTGATACTGAAGAATTTTGCTAAGTATTTTCTTAGAAGACTGAGCCAAGGGTTCCAGGATTCCATGTGAATTGGAGAACGTCCACTCTTCAGTGTGTGTGATTTAGAGGTTGTGAGATATCAGCCAATCTATTGCCAGTTTGAGAGATAACTTCACATAGAAGTTATCATAGGTATTTACAAGTATTTATTTCATTAGGTTTTGGGTTATAAATTATTCAGATAGAGATCATGAGATCAGGTTTCCATCATTCAAGCCGCACTAGATTCTATTCACTTTTGTATGGTGATGGGGAACCAAGAACAACAAACTATGATTCCACTTGTCAGGATCTTGCTCCTTCAATAAGAGCACAATATGATTACCTTGTATAAGCAACTAAACACAGAATTATACCATAAGTAACAAGTAACTAGAATTCACAAATAGCATAGAATATGAGAGACAATACACAATCTTGTATTAATACTCATTCAGAAAGAAAATATAATAAAGAAGATGCCACTTCTTCTTCCACCTCTGTGAGGCTTCCCACACCTCAAGGGCTCCCATTAATTCTCAATCAAGAGTTCACTCTCCTACCAAAAATGGTCCCAACACACAACTCAAACACAAAATTGGTGTTCACCTCCAACCAGTCAGTAATAACCCTGCCAGTACACAAGTACTCAAAGTACTTCAAGTAGATCTCCCATGAAATTGCAACAACCTGCAACTCAAATGATCTTACTTACACATGTAGAACTTCTCCCTGATCTTGCAACAACATGCAGATCACCCTATTCTTACAATTGGAAGGATCTACCTTGCCTTCCTCTATTTGCTCATAATTACAATACATGCCAATGGGTCTATAAATAGATCCTAGACTTAAACCATAACTTAGACTCTTAATTTAGACACGTAGCTCAAGACTCAAAATAGCCTTTACATGCAAACAATCAGTTCAACAAACTAACAATTTGTGTAATGAATAGTTTTAGAACTGTAAAGGCGATCAACGTCAGTCCCTGTCTGACTGGAGATGACCGACATCGACCGACTCCTGCCAATGTCAGTTTCCCTTCTATTCACCCCTAACCGATGTTGGTTGGCCTAACTGACGCCGATGACTGTGACACTCAGCAACTCCTCCATGTCTACAAATAGTCGAAGCTTTTAACTCCATAACCTAACAATCTCCCACTTAGAGATAAATAGCTACAACTGTACCTATACCTATACATCATCTAGTTTATTTCTTGGCATTATATCCCTCTTCAAGATCACTCTTGAAGACCAACCACCACAAAACCTGTGGTGCACCTCTTGTCATCCAAATCACCTACCACATCCGCATCTACAAACCCATGTAGAAAAGAACTTGACCCTGCATAGCATGTGCACCTGCTGCTGGTCCCTCTCAAATATCTGAGAATCCATTAAACTGCCCTCCAGTGCTTCTTTCCCAGATTGGCTCCAAACTTGCTGACAACTCCCACTAATTGGGAAAACTCAAGTCTAGTACATACCATGCACTTAACCTCATTATGTGAATCAAGACACTGTTCATAAAACTATCCAACCATCGGTGTGTTAATCGGTTTCACACAATCATCTGGAGACAAAATCAACCTGTGACCTTCCATGTCCCTAGAACACACTCATGCCAAATAATCTTGCTGCTCCTAGATTCCTCATGACACACCTCTGAACTAACTTTACCTTTAGTTCAGCAACTCCCTGCATATGTGACCCTGCTACAAGCACAACATATAGTAACAAGATAATGTAGCTAATATTATCCAACTTGGTAAAGAGAAACACAATGGTCAAACCTCCATTGTCTTGCAGCTTACTCAAGACCATATACCCTGGCCTTCCGTCTCACGTATCCATTCTCGCTCTTCTTTATCCTGAACATCCATTCGTCTCTCAGTGCTTTCTTCCAGTTGGTAACTCCACCAAAAACTCCCATTTGGTTCTTCTCCAAGGAATCACATCCTTCATCCATGCCAAGCTCCCACTGTTTCCTGGATCTACCTACTCTACTTCTTTAATAACTCCCTGGTTCTTGACCATCAGTGAGCAACAAGTAGTGTAAAGAAGGGAAATGATGAATTTGAGGCTTACTTACCCTTTAAGTCCTCCATATGGGTGCTTGAGACTCCTTGACAGCTTGCTATTTGCCCAAAATCCATCTCAGTGACCGATGCCGGTCACATCTCAGTCTACATCTAATTGATGTCAGTTCCATGCGACTGCCTCATCACTGACATCAGTTCCCCCTGATCGATGCCAGTGTTTATCTATCCTGAGTCACCAACGTTGGGCTACACATAGCCAACATCGGTCCCTTTCTGGATGCCAACATCGATTTTCTAACCGACGTCGGTCTCTGTGTTTTACTTGTGAGCAATGACCTTTACCCGCGAGCTCCTTTTGGATCAAAACCCTATCCAAATCAACCTTACTCTACTCAAAATTCTTCAGCCCCTTACACTGATCTCTGTCTGTCATCTTCTCTTTGAAAACCAAGGCTTTCCTGTTCTTGTCATGAACATTGGATTTCTCAAGAAACGTCACTTTCTTCCTTTGCTTATAGAAACTTTGATCCATGCTCTTCAAATTTGAAAGCATACCCTTTGACTCAAGAACATGCATCCCCTTCTTATTCATGTGACCAAGCCTAGTAAGCCACATCTTTGAATCTACAACTGAAGTAGATAAACGAGAAGGAGAATCAGTAATACAAGTAGATAGATAAAGCGTACCTACTTTCTTACCTCTTGCTACAACAAGTGCACCCTTGGTAACCTTCTAAGAGTCCACTGTGAGAGTTACTGTGCAACCCTCATCACCCAAATTTCCAATAGAAATCAAATTCCACTCTAGGACTGGGACATGCATGACCTCCTTCAACACCCATGTGTTGCCTGCCTGTAATTTCAGCTTCACTTTCCCTTTGCCAACCATCTGACAAGGCTTACCATCCCCTAAATAAATTTCTCCAAAGTCTCCCTGGACATATTCATGAAAAAATTCCCTATTTGGGGATGCATGGAAAGAGGCACCAGAATCTAAAACCCAAGATTCTACTTTATCCAAGGAACATACTAGAGCATCCTATGTAACAAACTCTGCAACATCTACTTCTTCATTTCCTTCATGCTGATCTTCATTCACCCATCAATCTCTTTTTAGATGCCCTTGCTTTCCACATTTCCAGCAAGTTATTCTGCCATACCTGGACTTGGATCTCCTGCCTATCCTTGACCTTGATCTCCCATGCTAGATCTTCTCTCTTTGCCTTCCCCTGCTTTCAACACTCAAAGCATTCCCTGATGATTCACCTGTGCTTTTCCTATGAATTTCTTCATTCAAGATTACACTCACAACATCATCCACTTTTAAGATTTTTGAAGCAGACGCAGTATTACTAACTACCATTACCAAACTCTCTCAACTTTTAGGTAATGAGCATAAGATTAAGAGAGCCTTAATTTCATCATCAAAAACAATATTGACTGAATTTAACTAGTTTATCAAACCATGGATATCACTAAGATGACTATGTACAAATCCACCTTCCAACATTTGCAAATTAAATAATTACTTCATAAGAAATACCTTATTCAAAGCTGAGGGTTTTTCATATAAATTTTCCAAAGATTCCATCAACTCTACCATTGTCTTAGCCTGTGATAAGTTGGAAATCATAGACGATGCAAGGCTCAACCTTATAAATCCCAGAGCCTTCCAATCAAGAACATCCCATTCTTCATCCTTCATATCTAGGGGCTTGCATGCAACCCCACCTAATGGTAAATACAAATCTTTCTTATACAGATAATCTTCAATCTGCATCCTCCATAATTGATAGTTCTTGCCATTAAACTTCTCCATTCATAGCTTACTTTCTTCTGCCATTGTTATACTCCCACTCAAATAGAAACCCCTGTGAGTAACCTATAATCAACACACACTAACCAGATTTGATACAACCTGTTAGTAACCCAACCAAAAGCTCTGATACCAATTGATGGGGAACCAAGAGCAACAAACTATGATTCCACTTGTCAGGATCTTGCTCCTTTAATAAGAGCACAATATGATTACCTTGTATAAGAAACTAAACATGGAATTATACCAGAAGTAATAAGTAACTAGAATTCACAAATAACATAGAATATGAGAGACAATACACAATCTTGTATTAATACTCATTCCGAAACAAAATACAATAAAGAAGATGCCACTTTTTCTTCCACCTCTGTGAGGCTTCCCACACCTCAAGGGCTCCCAATAATTCTCAATCAAGAGTTCACTCTCCTACCAAAAATGGTCCTAACACAAAACTCAAACACAAAATTGGTGTTCACCTCCAACCAGTCAGTAATAACCCTGCCAGTACACAAGTACTTCAAGTAGATCTCCCATGAACTTGCAACAACCTACAACTCAAATGATCTTACTTACACATGTAGAACTTCTCCCTGATCTTGCAACAACCTGCAGATCACCCTATTCTTATAATTGGAAGGATCTACCTTGCCTTCCTCTATTTGCTCATAATTACAATACATGCCAATGGGTCTATAAATAGATCCTAGACTTAAACCATAACTTAGACTCTTAATTTAGACACGCAGCTCAAGACTCAAAATAGCCTTTACATGTAAACAATCAGTTTAACAAACTAACTGTTCGTGCAACAAATAGTTTTGGAACCACACAGGCGATCGACATTGGTCCCTGTCTGACTAGAGATGACCGACGTCAGCTGACTCTTGCTGATGTCAGTTTCCCTTTTGTTCACCCCTGACTGACATCGATTGGCCTGACTGATGCCGGTGATTGTGACACTCAGCAACTCCTCCATGTCTGCAAATAGTTGAAGCTTTTAGCTCCACAACCTAAGATATGGAATCCATATAGATCTGTGCAAATCTGTACCATTCTACAATAGGCCAGACAACACCGTAGGGGACCCAGAGACCGACATCCACTGACTGAATACCGACATCGGCAGAGTAGCCAACCAAAAGTGATCGACGTCGATAGGATATCGACCGACGGTGGCAGTATAATTGATGTCAGTGACTGTGTTCTCACACAAAAACCCATGCAGTACCAGATTTTGAGTTATTTCTAGATTTGTAATAAAGACCAAGTTTTTAAGACAATATTCTATATTATTTTTTATATGTGTGCAAGAGATTTTTATTGTAATCATCCGTAGTGAATAAGAAGATCATAATTTAGCTAGTTGAAAGAGTACACTGTTATACATTTGTTTATTTGAATTCTTGCAAAATCGCATCTCTATTTCTGTAAAAACATAAAAAAAAAAAAAATACACAAAACATTCAAAAATAATTTAGTACCAAAGTTCAGGGGAAACAGGGGTTTCTACATATTATGTCATGATTTCATGTTCATATACTAGTTTAGTGTGTCATCTCTTAGTGTTCCCACAAAATCAAAAGCCATCATTTTATCATCTAATATATTGTGAAATTTTTAGTAATATTACAATACAAATAATCATTCCTATAACTCCTTTTTGCATTTGTTGAAAAGGGTCAACTTAATTCTATTTTGAATCATTTCTTGAGTATTTGACTACGTGCTTAAACTCTTGTTGCTTCAATTGATTGATGTGTTTATTTGTAAATTACTACTCAAATTTATCTGTTGGTTATCTATTTTTTAAAGTATTAATATAGTTTGACTTGTACTTTATCTTTATTTACTCATTCCTAAAAATATCTTTTCTCTGACATATCTACCCACTTTTTTATAAATTTTATTTTGTTCTTGACTTCTTCACTAATGGGTGTTCTATTTGGATGTGAAGTGACACAAGTGATGGAGTTTGGTATAAAGTGTTCATTTCCTCTCATAGTCTCTCTAGTTTGGGGTTTAAAGTATGAAATTTATTACTATATTTTCTTCTTTATCTCCTACCTCTACATACTCTTCTTCTATACTAATTTGAATAAATTATCCTTTCTCTTTCCAAAT